>JAVTVY010042230.1:0-19703 GCA_036873755.1 Hanleya hanleyi
AGCCTTTTGGGGCAGTGAAGGATGTTATTTGGTGTAGAGATGGACCATCCGCGTTGCGAATGCGTCATGGGAGGTGTCATGTTGTAGCTGTCGGAGTATAGACCCAAATTTGAGAGATATTTACAGCATCTGTGACGTCATTGGTGACGTCATCAGTACGAGTATTAGCGAAAGTGGGCATTTTTTAGCAGTGAAGTATGTTATTTGGTGTAGAGATGGACCATCCGCGGTTCAAATGGACCGTGTGAGGTGTCATGTTGTAGCAACGCCCACCAACACCATTCTAAATGCTTCAACGCCCTGGACAAATAGCTCAGAAGCTCTGATATTCCATGGAATTGTCACTAATTCTTCGAAATGCAGTGACGCCCGTCAACGCTTGTAGTTATGCCTTAACGCTCTAACATAACGCCATGATATAGACCGGAGAGAGAACAACAACAGCAACAACAACAAGGATGACACATGAGAGAACAACAAGAAGAAGAAGTTTTTTTCATATAGTTTATTCTCCCCAATGTTACATCATACCCACGCTGGGGGAGCCGCGTTGGGTATATTTACAATTCATGAAGATTCTTGTCCAATCAGAGGCCACCATTTGCAAGTTTCATATTCGTTCCTGTCCGTTAGATGTATTCTTGTCCAATCAGAAATCTCCATTCCAGAAAGTTCCATCTTCGGCCATGTTGGCTCTGAACCGTTTATTCTAATCATCGTCGGGCAGGCCAGGATACCGTTGAGGCAACATATCCTCAGATAGTTTTTTGCGCATTCTGAGTATCTATCAGTGCATGGGTGAATACTTTCATCCGATGGGGGTGGTGGTCAGTTTAACCACGAAGAACGTGACATTGGTCACCCTCTCCACTTGCCATTTTGTGTTTTGTCGTTGTTGTCGTACCCATTCCAAACTATCCACGCTGTCCAGTTCCTTCAGCATCGTCTCCAGTGACGCACGATGGATAATGGTGAAAGGCTGGTCAAACACCCGGGTATTATTGCTGGGATAATAATAACGGAGCTGGTCTGTCTCTTTATGGCGAAGAATGTATCCAAAAGTGAGATTTAACTTGAAGGCTGTATCTTGGTCGTTGAAGATGGCTTCCACGTAGCTACGTAGACGGGCGAGGCCAGTCAGTCGGAAATTATATAAGTCCAATAGACGACGGTCACGGCGAAAACAGTGTCGGATCATGGACCAATGGCGTCGATAAATCTCACTCACTGGATGGTTGTCCTGTAAGAGATCGCTGGGAACATCCACCGCATCTTCCAGAAAAGGTTCGATGTTGTCAGGCGTATGACTCGAAACCGTAACGGTGGAGTCCGGCTGGAAATCCAGACTCTTCTGAACTGTGGGTATAGGCGGGCTCTCCGTCATCGCATCACCAGTGGCGTTCGTCTCCCCGGGCTTATCTTTTGCGGCTCCTCTTCAGTAGGAAGTTGTCGCCCAAACCGTAGAGACCGGACATGAATCAAACGCTGATGCCGTCTTAACTGACTGCGTCGTTTGAAGAGTTGACCACAATCCTTACATTGTTCCGTCGCGCCCTCGTGGAATGAGCGTTCGTGGCGCAGTAAATGATCCTCCCGATTAAATTACCGTGCGCAGGTTATACAAGTATGTCGTGCACCGTTGTGGATGGAGGCCTCGTGGCGTCGTAAATCTTCTGGGCGAGTAAATGACTTCTGGCAAGTTGTGCAAGTGAACATCTTGGTGGTTGACAGAGTGTCTGATGAAACGGCAAGGCCGCTTCCCTTTTATAGCACGCTAGCTGTTGATCTATTTTCAGCACACTCAGTTCAACTACCTACCGGATGTAGGCTGTTTCTAATCGTCATCGGCGGGCAGGCCAGGATACCGTTGAGGAAACATATCCTCAGATAGTTGTTTGCGCATTCTGAGTATCTATCAGTGCATGGGTGAATACTTTCATCCGATGGGGGTGGTGGGTCAGTTTAACCACGAAGAACGTAACATTGGTGACCCTATCCACTATCCACTTGGTGTTGGGACGCTGTTCATAGGCCAATTCCAAGGGATCCACAGTGTCCACTTGGGCCAGCATCGTCTCTAGCGACGCCCGATTGGTGATTGTGAAAGGATGGTCGTACACTGGGTTGATGGCACTGGAATAGAAATAGCACAATTCACGCGTCATCTTATGGCATAAGATGTACCCAAATGCTACATTTAATGTGAAGGACGTAGGTTGGTCATTGAAGATGGCTTCCACGTAGCTGCGTAGACGGGCGAGGTCGGTCAGTCGGAAATTGTACAAGTCCAATATAGGGCGATGACGGTGGAAGCAGTGTCGGATCATGGACCAATGGCGTCGATACATCTCACTCACTGGATGATCTTCGGGTAAGAGATCGCTGGGAACATCCACCGCATCTTCCAGAAAATGTTCGTTGTTGTCAGGCGTATGACTGGAAACAGTAATGCTAGGGACCGGCTGGATATCTAGGCTCTTCTGAGCTGTCGGTATAGGCGGGCTCTCCGTGATCGCATCACCAGTGGTATTCTCCTCCCCGGGTTCATCTTCAGTGAATCTGTCCCTCCTGGGTGCCTCTTTAGTGGAAAGTTGTACCTCATGCCGTGGTGACGGACCATGAATCAAACTCTCATGCCGTTTTAACTGACTGGGTCGTTTGAAGAGTTGAGCACATTCTTCGCATGGACGCTTGGGTGGCCCATGAATTGAACGTTCATGGCGCTGTAAATGATCTGGGCGCTGAAACGACAGTGTAGGCCTACATATCGCACAGCTATACCGGGCGGTTCCATCGTGCTTGGTAGCCTCATGGCGGCGCAAGTCGTGCCGGCGAGTGAATGATTTCGAGCACGTAGTACAAGTGAACATCTTGGTGGTTGACAGAGTGTCTGATGAAACGGCCAGACCGTTTCCTTTTTATAGCGAGCTAGCTGTTGATCTATTTTTAGCACAATCAGTTCAACTTGGACGTCAGCGACAAGAACCCGCATGTAGGCGCGGACGTCATTGAAAAGAGCTCGGATGTACAAGAACCCGGATGTACCCGGATGTAAAAGTCCCCGGATGTTAATGTGCCCGGATGTTTACGAATGTTTCACCATTCCGGACGTCTATCAGGTCCATGTCCAGAAGCTCTCATGTCCTGCATGTGAATAGTCATATTGTGTGTGTATGCATGTGTATATGTGTGCGCATGCGCCTGTGTGTATGCGTGTGTTTCTGGGTGTATGTGTGTGCATGCGTCTGTGTGTGCGTGTGTGTGGGTGTGTATGCGTGTGCGTATGCGTGCGTGTGTATGCATGCTTGCGTGTATTCAAGTGTATGTATGCGTCTGTGTATGCGAGCGTATGTGTGTGTATGCAAATGTGTTTGCGTCTGTATGTGTGTGTGTATGCGTGTGTGTGTGTGCGTGTGCGTGCATGTGCCTGTGTGTGTGTGTGTGTGTGTGTGTGTGCGTGTGTGTGTGCTTGCGAGTGTGTTTCTTGGATCGGAGCTCTTGGAGCTCAAAGCCTGTGGATCTCAGAGCTCGGAAGTGACATTTGCATATGACCTCTGTGAGGTCACTTCCGCTTCCGTTCACGTGACCGGAACTGACCTTTGACCCCGGCGCGCGCGGTGTAAAGGTTTCCATCACGGAAAGCCCGCCTATACCCACAGCTCAGAAGAGCCTAGATATCCAGCCGGTCCCTAGCATTACTGTTTCCAGTCATACGCCTGACAACAACGAACATTTTCTGCAAGATGCGGTGGATGTTCCCAGCGATCTCTTACCCGAAGATCATCCAGTGAGTGAGATGTATCGACGCTATTGGTCCATAATCCGACACTGCTTCCACCGTCATCGCCCTATATTGGACTTGTACAATTTCCGACTGACCGACCTCGCCCGTCTACGCAGCTACGTGGAAACCATCTTCAATGACCAACCTACGTCCTTCAAATTAAATGTAGCATTTGGGTACATCTTATGCCATAAGATGACGCGTGAATTGTGCTATTTCTATTCCAGTGCCATCAACCCAGTGTACGACCATCCTTTCACAATCGCCAATCGGGCGTCGCTAGAGACGATGCTGGCCCAACTGGACACTGTGGATCCCTTGGAATTGGCCTATGAACAGCGTCCCAACACCAAGTGGATAGTGGAGAGGGTCACCAATGTTACGTTCTTCGTGGTTAAACTGACCCACCACCCCCATCGGATGAAAGTATTCACCCATGCACTGATAGATACTCAGAATGCACAAACAACTATCTGAGGATATGTTTCCTCAACGGTATCCTGGCCTGCCCGATGACGATTAGAAACAGTCTACATCCGGTAGGTAGTTGAACTGAGTGTGCTAAAAATAGATCAACAGCTAGCGTGCTATAAAAGGGAAGCGGCCTTGCCGTTTCATCAGACACTCTGTCAACCACCAAGATGTTCACTTGCACAACTTGCCAGAAGTCATTTACTCGCCCAGAAGATTTACGACGCCACGAGGCCTCCATCCACAACGGTGCACGACATACTTGTATAACCTGCGCACGGTCATTTAATCGGGAGGATCATTTACTGCGCCACGAACGCTCATTCCACGAGGGCGCGACGGAACAATGTAAGGATTGTGGTCAACTCTTCAAACGACGCAGTCAGTTAAGACGGCATCAGCGTTTGATTCATGTCCGGTCTCTACGGTTTGGGCGACAACTTCCTACTGAAGAGGAGCCGCAAAAGATCAGACCCAGTGAAGATAAGCCCGGGGACACGAACGCCACTGGTGATGCGATGACGGAGAGCCCGCCTATACCCACAGTTCAGAAGAGCCTGGATTTCCAGCCGGACTCCACCGTTACGGTTTCGAGTCATACGCCTGACAACATCGAACCTTTTCTGGAAGATGCGGTGGATGTTCCCAGCGATCTCTTACAGGGCAACCATCCAGTGAGTGAGATGTATCGACGCCATTGATCCGACACTGTTTTCGCCGTGACCGTCGTCTATTGGACTTATATAATTTCCGACTGACTGGCCTCGCCCGTCTACGTAGCTACGTGGAAGCCATCTTCAACGACCAAGATACAGCCTTCAAGTTAAATCTCACTTTTGGATACATTCTTCGCCATAAAGAGACAGACCAGCTCCGTTATTATTATCCCAGCAATAATACCCGTGTGTTTGACCAGCCTTTCACCATTATCCATCGTGCGTCACTGGAGACGATGCTGAAGGAACTGGACAGCGTGGATAGTTTGGAATGGGTACGACAACAACGACAAAACATAAAATGGCAAGTGGAGAGGGTGACCAATGTCACGTTCTTCGTGGTTAAACTGACCACCACCCCCATCGGATGAAAGTATTCACCCATGCACTGATAGATACTCAGAATGCGCAAAAAACTATCTGAGGATATGTTGCCTCAACGGTATCCTGGCCTGCCCGACGATGATTAGAATAAACGGTTCAGAGCGAACATGGCCGAAGATGGAACTTTCTGAAATGGAGACTTCTGATTGGACAAGAATACATCTAACGGACAGGAACGAATATGACAGATGCAAATGGTGGCCTCTGATTGGACAAGAATCTTCTTGAATTGTAAATATACCCAACGCGGCTCCCCCAGCGTGGGTATGATGTAACATTTGGGAGAATAGACTATATGAAAAAAACTTCTTGTTGTTGTTGTTCTCTCATGTGTCATCCTTGTTGTTGTTGCTGTTGTTGTTCTCTCTCCGGTTTATATCATGGCGTTATGTTAGAGCGTTAAGGCATAACTACAAGCGTTGACGGGCGTCACTGCATTTCGAAGAATTAATGACAATTCCATGGAATATCAGAGCTTCTGAGCTATTTGTCCAGGGCGTTGAAGCATTTAGAATGGTGTTGGTGGGCGTTGCTACAAAATGACACCTCACACGGTCCATCTCTACACCAAATAACATCCTTCACTGCTAAAAAATGCCCACTTTCGCTACTACTCGTACTGATGACGTCACCAATGACGTCACAGATGCTGTAAATATCTCTCAAATTTGGATCTATACTCCGAGAGCTACAACATCTCCCATGACGCATTCGCAACGCGGATGGTCCATCTCTACACCAAATAACATCCTTCACTGCCCCAAAAGGCTCACTTTCGCTACTACTCCTATTGATGACGTCACCAATGACGTCACAGATGCTGTGGACAATCCTCAAATCGGGGTCTGCTCCCCGAGATCTACAAGATGACGTCCCACACGACGCATTCGGACTGAGAATAGAGCATCTCTACATCAAATACCTTCCTTTCACTGCCCCAAAATGTCCACTTTGGCTACTACTCGTACTGATGACGTCACCAATGACGTCACAGATGACGTGAGAATCCCTCAAATCGGAATCTACACCCCAAGAGCCACAAAATGACACCTCACACGACGCATTCGGACCAAGGATGGTCCCCCTCTACACCAAATACCTTCCTTCACTGCCCCAAAATGTCCACTTTACTTACTATAACCAACTGCGCATGCGCAGATTGACGCGGCTTGCATATAAAACCACGCCATTCTGACTCTACCCCACACAAGCTTCACTTTGACACCTTCCACGACCCATTCGAACCGTGAATAGCGCATCTCTACCCCAAACACACACCCACATACCCCCAAAAATGCCTGCTTTCTCTACTACGGGCCAGACTGCGCGCATGCGCAGGCTATTGACAACGGACGAACCATTAGTGTAGTCAAGTGCTCCTGCATGACAGCTTCAAAATAAGACCTCATACGACACCATAGGACCACCAGGGATTCACCTAGACTCCAACATGTCCACCCCGTATGGTTTTATACATACATTGGGCTTATATCCCAGTATATGGGTCTATATGAGCCTACCCAGGCCTCGGTGACTTTTTTCAAAAATTTCACCGATTCGTGCCGGGACACTTCCTATCATGTTCTAAATGACGAGACTAAGAAAACAAATCCAAACAACCCTACCGCAAATGTCTAGAAGTAGGTTTCCCAGTGGGACAAACATCGGTCCTATACCCCAGTATGGGCCTATATGGGTCTATATGGGTCTCGGTGACTTTTTTCAAAAATTTCACCGATTCGTGCCGGGACACTTCCTATCGTGTTCTAAATGACGAGACTAAGAAAACAAATCCAAACAACCCTACCGCAAATGTCTAGAAGTAGGATTCCCAGTGGGACAAACATCGGTCCTATACCCCAGTATGGGCCTATATGGGTCAATATGGTTCTCGGTGACTTTTTTCAAAAATTTCACCGTTTCGCTCCGGGACACTTCCTATCATGTTCTAAATGACGAGACTAAGAAAACGAGACCCCAAACCTATGCCGCAAATGTCTAGAAGTAGGTTTCCCAGTGGGACAAACATTGGTCCTATACCCCAGTATGGGACTATATGGGTCTATATGGGTCTCGGTGACTTTTTTCCAAAAATTTCACCGTTTCGCTCCGCGACACTTTCTATCATGTTCTAAATCACGAGACTGAGAAAACGAGACCCCACAACCTATGCCGCAAATGTCTAGAAATAGGTTTCCCAGTGGGACAAACATTGGTCCTATACCCCTAGTAGAGGCCTATATGGGTCTATATTGTACTTTTTCAAAAATTTCACCGATTCGCTCCGCGACACTTCCTATCATGTTTGTCTTGACGAGAATAAGAAAACGACACCCCACAATCTATGCCGCAAATGTCTAGAAGTAGGTTTCCCAGTGGGACAAACATCGGTCCTATACCCCAGTATGGGACTATATGGGTCTATATGGGTCTCGGTGACTTTTTTCAAAAATTTCACCGATTCGCTCCGCGACACTTCCTATCATGTTTGTCTTGACGAGACTAAGAAAACGAGACCTCACAACCTATACCGCAAATGTCGAGAAGTAGGTTTCCCAGGATGGTCCTATACCCGCCATACCCCATATAGGCATTTTCCCGTAATTTAGGATAAAGTCCGTGTTCCGTATTTTTTCAGGAAAAATTTTACATACACCCACCCTGGAACTAGGGGGATATAACTCTATTGATAGGCAAGCCCCGTTAAGCCCGGCGACCTATATACCCCCCATACCCCATATAGGCATTTTCCCGGATTTTTCGATAAAGTCCATGTTCCGTTTTTGTTTTTTTTTCAGGAAAAATATTACATGCACCCACCCCATTGACTTGATGCCCCTTCACATAGGCTTCACATTGATACCTCATACAACTCCATCGGCCCATTAGGGACTCCCCTAGATCCCAAAACGTCTATTTCCATACCCTTTTCCCACAATTCCCTGTCTGCGCATGCGTAGAATGGTGACAACGCTCGAGCCGCTAGTCCAGTCAGATGCCCCCTCACATAGGCTTCACATTGATACCTCATACGACTCCATCGGCCCATTAGTGGCTCCCCTAGCTCCCAAAACGTCTATGTCCATACCTTTTGGCCACCGCGCATGCGCAAAATGCTGATAATTCAACCCCACACCCAGCCCATCAGATGGCCCTTCACGAATGCTTCACTTTGATACCTCACTCGACCCCATTGGACCATTAGCAGCTCCCCTAACTCCAAAACGTCTATTTTCATAACCTTGGGCCACCGCGCATGCGCAGAATGCCGATATTTCAACCCCACACCCAGCCCATCAGATGCCCCTTCACGAATGCTTCACTTTGATACCTCACTCGACCCAATCGGACCATGCAGCGTATTTCAAGTCTAGGGACTACTTTTTCTCCGTGGAAGCTTTCTTCCGCGACCGCATGACCGCCAGACCGCATCACCGCGGAAGAATACATGCCCAGGGGCCCTTTGCCGGAACTATAGTCACCCAGAGTTACCTCCCCCTAGATTGGAACTCTTCTGTGTTGGAGGTGGGAAAGGTCAGTCACGTGACGAAATACTCGCTTCTGATTGGACGAGAGCCGCCCCAGTTCCGCCTCAAATTTGCATAAATGAGACCCAATTTGCTTCTTACCTACTACTCTGATACTTTTCGAGAAATAAACGTTTAAATCTCGGATTTTGTACAAAAATGAAAGGCTAGAAATCGGGCAAAATGTGTCCAGCTATACATCTGATGAATTAATCCCTATTTTTTGCTTGAATTCTATTGTCAAATACATTTTTAATCTGTCTAATGGGACCTACTCAAATTCCTGTTTATTCTGGATAACTATTACACTAAGTTGTTTCATCAAGTCGGTTTAAAGTCCAATTTAAACTTTAAAAAGCCTGCTAAAACTTGTTCACACCTGTGTAGATTACTTCACGGCGGGTGTCTGCGTGAAGTGTCACTGTCATAATTAGAAACAAAAAGGAGGATGTTTGCATGGTTTGATCAGAAGGGGGTACATTAATGTAAATAAGTAGGACTAATAGATAATTAGCTTACCATAATACTGCGGAAATGAGTTTTGAAAAGGGAAAGGACCTGGCACGATTTGATGGGGATTCGGCCCCCATGAGGTGCGGTTTGGAGTGCCAAAATGAAATATCGCGTAGGAAAGAAATTTTTCCGTTAGCTTAAAGAATATTATCTTGTCGTATGTTCTGAGTAATTGTCAGGCACTCGGTCTTGGCGTTCTTGAATAACAACCCATTGAAGAAGTGTATTCGTGCAAAATCGTCAGTTTTGGGGTAAAATAACTACCTTATTTTCTCTATAAACATGTGAGGCCAGTCGAGAACCAAAACAAACTTTACAAAAAAATGTTAGTTGAGTCAATATTTAATAGTTGTTCAAAGATGGTTTTGGTTCTCGACTGGCTTCATATGTAAAATTAAAACTTTATTAGATGTATTCTTTCACGTGGAGTGCTGAACATTAAATGGGATAATTCAGGATAGCACGCCTGTCGCATTGCGCGGTGGTGTAATGGATAACAGCGCGTTAATTTGAACTTCTTGCATGTGTCGATCGGGTTCGAATCCCATAAAGGGCTAACCGCATTTTTTCTTGTCATAATTCATTGTCACTTCCGTCCCCCACTTCGATGCACATTCAGAATACGAGAAAGAACAGAGTTATTATTTACATCAATAAAGTAGCCACTACTAAAAAAATAATATGGATTTTGAAGATATTATTATGCCCCCCCCCCCCTCTAATTAGAGGGGGGGGCATATAGCGATCGCTTTGTCCGTCCGTCTGTCCGTCTGTCCGTCCGTTCGAATTTCTTGTCCGCGCGATATCTCGGTTAATAATTGATGGACAGGATTCAAACTTGCATGGAATGTAGCCAGTGCCTTGTAGTTGTGCAGCGTAGAGTTTTTTCCGAGTTCGGGTATAATTTTCAAGAGTTATCGCCCTTTTTCTGAAATCTCTGTGAATGGGACTTGTCCGGGCTGGATCTTGGTTAATTTTGTATGGACGAGTATGAAATTTGCGTGATATGTGGTCAGTGCCACAAAGTTGTGCAGCGTAAAGTTTCTCCCCGTTTCGCTTATATTTTCAAGAGTTATGGCCCTTTGTTCCTGAAATCTCCATGAATTGGGACTTGTCCGGGCTGGATCTTGGTCAATATTGTATGGACAATTATGAAATTTGCAGGGTTTGTGGTCAGTGCCCTATAGTTGTGCAGCGTGAAGTTTCTCCGCGTTTCGCGTATATTTTCAAGAGTTATGGCCCTTTGTTCATCAAGTCTTTGTGAATTGGGACTTGTCAGGGCTGGATCTCGGTTAATATTGTATGGACAAGTATGGAATTTGCATGATATGTGGTCAATGCCCCATAGTTGTGCAGCGTGAAGTTTCTCTACTTTCGGTTATATTTTCAAGAATTATGGCCCTTTGTTGATCAAACCTAAGTGAATGGGATATATTTATTTGTCCAGGCTGGATCTCTGTCCATAACCGATTTGGAGCAGGAAAATGGCTATAAAATTGTTCTTCTACATTCCAAAGCAGACCACATAGGTCCTGAAGTATGAAATTGTCCAAAAAAGAGTGAATTGGATTCAAAATTTACGATCGCTTCATAATTTCACCACAATATACTCCCAAGGAATGTAGGTCTCATAACCAGGTCACATTTTTGGATTTGGCGAAAGCCCCGGGCGACCATCTTGCATCAAAACATTGTATTATTACTTGTTGGTCAATATTTGGAATATGTATTATGCGAGGCATGCCGAAAAAGGTGACTGAAACAGAATTTTTATAATTAGCCAAATTAGGCCTCCACAGCCCAATACAGAACAGAACGATGGCGGAGCAGTGTCGAAATAGAGCGGAAGGGGGGGGGGGGGCATACAATTGAGCAATCTCTGATTGCTTCCTTGCTACGTTTTTCTGTGCATTTACGAATATGTGTACGGTTATAAAAGTAGCTCAGCATGAAAAGAACCAATTTATCTGCAAATAAAGCAAGGAATATTGTACTCAAGTGGGAGTTTATAAATCTAACTTCTATCTGAATTGTTCACAGTAAGCTCTCTATGACGCTTGAAACATTTACGATTTTGAATTGGGCTATATAAAGGTGAAATCGACAATGGTATGGTCGTTGTGTGCATGCTGTGACAAGCGAACAAAAAAGGCCAAATGCACAATATATCTGTTGAGCAGTTAGGCTGGGGTAATATACCGCATTCGCAAGATGGTTTGATTTGCAACTCAGGCCGACAGAGGTTTTATAAATGGAAGAGAAGTGGATGACCGATTGATGCTACGACACACCAAGCCCTATTAGCTGAAGGTACGTCAGGCGGTGCCAAGTCTCCAAAGTAATAACACTGCCAATAGTATCTTGAGCCAAAAGTCACCGACGATGTACTCTTTGCAAGTGCAGTAGGGGTAGATTTGTGGTGATACCAGGCTCGGCTCGATTGGATTTGTTTAGCACTGCAGCAAGATGTGTTGGTTCCCGCCGGTTGTAGATGTTTCTCCAAACATCTCGATAGAAAACAAGATGGGCGAATCGGTGGATGTAATGACACTGCGTCGACATTTCACAGACATGGATGCTGATGAAATCTCGACATTACTAGACAGGACGAGGAATCGAGTTGGTAGAAGTAGGAAGCAGAAGATCGACTTCGAAGATGTCGCATTATTGTCGGATAGTAGTATACAAAGCGTCTTTAAGGCAAACTTGACCCCGGAAATTTGCATATTTTGTGGAGGTCACGTGGAGGTAGTCAATCAGAAGCGAGTATTGATGTCACGTGGTGTATGGTGGGTGGGTGGATGGTGGTGGGTGGTGGGTTTAAGATGGCGGCTGGTGGGTGGATGGTGGTGGTGGGTGGTGGGTTTAAGATGGCGGCTGGTGGGTGGATGGTGGTGGTGGGTGGTGGGTTTAAGATGGCGGCTGGTGGGTGGATGGTGGTGGTGGGTGGTGGGTTTAAGATGGCGGCTGGTGGGTGGATGGTGGTGGTGGGTGGTGGGTTTAAGATGGCGGCTGGTGGGTGGATGGTGGTGGTGGGTGGTGGGTTTAAGATGGCGGCTGGTGGGTGGATGGTGGTGGTGGGTGGTGGGTTTAAGATGGCGGCCGGTGTGAGTGAGTGCAAGAATGTATTCATCCGCGGTCATGTCTGGCGGTGATTCGGTCGCGGGAAAAACCTTCCGCGGAGAAAAAGTAGTCCCTAGATAAAATGGTCCGATGGGGTCGAGTGAGGTATCCAAGTGAAGCTTAGGGGAGGGGGCATTTAATGGGCTGGGGGTGGGGTTGACATATCGGCCTTCTGCGCATGCGCGGTGGCCGAAGGGTATGAAAATAGCCGTTTTGGGAACAACAAGTTTAGTAATGTTTATATAGTTTATTACCCCAATGTTACATCATACCCAGGCTGGGGGGAGCCGCCCTGGGTATGTTTAGTATGTTCACAGCAAAACAAATTGAAATATCAAACACCATGTTTTATTATTTAACACATTGTCACATTAGGTACAAGGGTTTACTGAGCTCAAGTCAGCGAGCAGCATGTAGACATAGAGTGTGTGTACGGCATGATATTCATCAGTGCACGGGTGACGCATTCAACCGATGGGGGTGATCGGTCAGCTTGGTCAGATCTACGTGCACCAGGGACGGAAAGACGATGATGAGTTCAAACAAGTCTTGTTGCAGAACTATTGAACAAGTGTTGAAAAACATTTACCGTATTCCTACACATTCATTGAAGTGGCTTGAGAGCGTATAATTGTATTAAAAATTCAGAGTTTTTTTACTGTTAATTGTATTAAATGCAGAACTATTGAACAAGTGTTGAAAAACATTTACCGTATTCCTACACATTCATTGAAGTGGCTTGAGAGCGTATAATTGTATTAAAAATTCAGAGTTTTTTTACTGTTAATTGTATTAAAATTCAATACTCAGATATAATTGTATTAAAATTCAATACCCTGGTGAACACGTTCATTCTATTTGTGTTAATAAAAATAGTAGAAAATTAAAAAAATGGTTGTTAGTGTTCATTCTTTTTTTTCTTTTTTTTTAAATTTAAAAAAAAAAATTCAGCCCCGCCCCCTTTTCACCGCACCCTCCCCCCTTCCTCCCCTTTCCCCCCTTTTTTCAATAATTTCAAAAAAATTGTAAAAAAAATAGTAGAAAATTAAAAAAATGGTTGTTAGTGTTCATTCTTTTTTTTCTTTTTTTTTAAATTTTAAAAAAAAAATTCAGCCCCGCCCCCTTTTCACCGCACCCTCCCCCCCTTTCCCCCTTTCCCCTTTTTTTCAATAATTTCAAAAAAATTGTAAAAAAAATAGTAGAAAATTAAAAAAATGGTTGTTAGTGTTCATTCTTTTTTTTCTTTTTTTTTAAATTTTAAAAAAATTCGTCAAGAAAAAATGTTTTGTAGAATATAGATTCGCGTTCATTTCTATTTCGTCAAGAAAAAATTTCATCTCGAAAATTGGCAGATTGAAATGTTCTCTCTCATTTTATGCCACGGTATCTATTTTTACAGCTGTCAACTGTTATGGTTTGGTCACAATGTTGCCATTTTCTCCCCTATATTTAGCGTCCACAAAAAGAAGAGTATATTACAGCAATTATGTTCAAGAAAACACCCCGCTAGAAAATTGTCTTCAAATTGTCTGTTGTTGTGGGAGTATAAAAAAATCCTGGTCAACAGGGGCGCGTATATTTCGTGCGACGCTATGTTGCCAATGCATTGAAATTTGAATAGGTTGTCTGCATGGGTTTCAACGCAAGTATAGTACTAAAGTCTAGCTTACCTGATAAAAGAGTTTAGTCCAGATGTATACCTATATTCCATACTCCCGGACGTTTGATGCATATCTGGGGGCTGTTTTTTTCCTAGGTGGGTATAACACACCATGAAGCCTTCATCACGATGCATTCGTATGCTAAAAAAATATGGGTATCACCACGAATCTCATTTCCATATATATTTTTTCGAAATTCACAGATATTTCCATCGGTAAATCCGGTACACACACACACATGTTTCCTGGCTCTGCCTGGTGTTAAGCCCGGCGCACACGAGAGATATCAGCTGAGCTAACGGCCTCAATTGCCTGTCAGCTCTCTTGTTGTTTCAGCGCACACGGTGAGCAAAAGTTTCAAGAAATTGATTTCAGTTCCCGCATAACGTCTTCTTCAAGTCCATTTTGAAGAGTCGAGCGTATGAATCGAGTGAAAATAACATGCGATTCATTGGCCTGTCCGGTAAAACTGCTGAGCTGTTGGCTTGCGTTCGCCGCACACGCTGAGGATTTGGCCTCGCGAGGCGAAATTATCAAACAAGTTTGATATTTTTTCCCCGGCCTCGCGGTTCAGCCAATGAACTATAAGAAAAACATATGTGTGTGCATATTAATAAACCACGTTGGCTGTATAGGTCGTAGAAAATGGGCGCCTAAAAAATGAACACATTTCATTACACTGTTGCGAATTGTTGCCAGTGCACGTGTGACTCAGTGCGTTTTCATATCCAGCTCAAATTGAGACGGAGAATTTCGTTACCATTACCAGTAAATTGTAAGTTTATTGCGGAAAGAATTTATATTGCATAAATTCCTGCGGGAAATAGGAAGTACACATATAAGAGAATATTGTCTTGACGTAAAAAGTTTGGACATTTCATATTTACGGAGATATGGATTTTTATAACTGAGCCGGTTTTTCGTGTAAACCATCGCAGCGAAAAGGGAAACGGCTGTCATCTTCGTTTTGCTATGTCACAAAAAATGCCCGAATTACTTATTCCTAAATGATTTCATGACGAATCCAACTAAGGTTAGCAAGTATACATATTTTACGATATTGTGAATAACTGTGAGCACATAAGACGTTCTGGTTGCTGAGATCTGAATTTTTGAAGTTTGGCAATTTTCTGACTTCGAGCTTCGAATACCCACCGCCATATTTGTTGGAAGCCGGTTTTTCGTTTGTCATGATGGAAAATCATTAATTAATCATATTTTGAGATATATTTCTCAAGACAACCTTGTATTCATTGAAAATATAAATCGGCGAGTAGTAGACGAAGGGAAAATTGGGAAGTACTGACCATGCCCCAGAATACTTCATATGCATATCACGGCCTTAAGGCCTATGTAAGATGTAATCTACTTCACAGTTTAGTAGTATAAAAAGCGCAAGTCCTATTGACCTTGCCCCTTCCAAAGAAATAAAATCGGCTCTATTTTACAGGAGTATATACGCAGGTCACGTGGGTTGTCACGTCACTTCCGGGTTTTCACTAAACACTACCTCCAAACATAGAAGAGTTCCAATTTTTTCCCTTAGACGTCCGTATGTTCATCCTCCAAACCCACAAGAGTTCCAATGTTCAACCGCCGGGGTGTTTTCCACTGGCCTGGCCCGCCCCAGCGCCCCGCAGCGCGCGCGCGCGCGTCATCCCGCGTCATCCCCGGCAGTGCGCGCGCGCGGACGCGGGTCAAAAGGTCAAAGGGTCACCTCCAGGTCAGACGGTCCAATGTCCAATGAGACAATGTTGCGGCATCGCTATAGTCAGAGCTTGAGCACAAAAAAGGGGATTGTAAATGAACCTGGGAAAGATGGGCAGTCCATTTGGACCAATCAGCGGTCGAGAAAAAAGAGCCAATCAGCGGTCGAGAAAAAGAACCAATCAGCCAATCGAATTGGGGTACTCACGGTGTGCTTTCGCTGACGTCCGCGCCTACATCTGGGTTCTTGTACACCCGGGTAATGTTTTTCTGGACATGGATGGGTTACCTTTGGCTCCATTCTAGGCCACTGATTGGCTAATACGGTGTTCAAAGCCACTTTCATGCATTATGCTCATAGAACTTATAGTCATAATCTATACGTGTTGGACGAGTCTCTTCACTCACCGTATACACGTACCTCAATGAAATGCCTGCTCCAAACCTAGACCAAAGACACGTACTTGGTCTGTAGGCTGATTTCATTGGCTCTCTATTTTTACTATAGTGCTCTTGCATTCTAACCTTGATGGGTTACCTAGAACTTATAGTCATCAACATAATCTATACGTGTTGGACGAGTCTTTTCACTCACCGTATACACGTACCTCAATGAAATGCCCGCTCCAAACCTAGACCAAAAACACGTACTTGGTCTGTAGGCTGATTTCATTGGCTCTCTATTTTTTACTATAGTGCTCTTGCATTCTAAACTTGATGGGTTACATTTTGGCCCCATCCTACACCACTGATTTCAGTTTGACTGAATCTCCACATTGGGCATTGATGCATTAGGAATAAAACACACAAGACAGGGTTTTTTGGTGAGATCTCATTTTTTTTTTTTTATTCAGTGAACAACAACAACGTGAGAACAACCACGTGAAAACTGAAGCCCAGAACAAGGGGCTTGTATTAACTGAAGCCCAGAACAAGGGGCTTGTACATTGAAGCCCAGGACAAGGAGTTACATTGCCCAGAACAAGGGGCTTGTCATTAACTTAAGCCCAGAACGGGGCTTGTACATTGAAATGATGGGCGGCCCAGTCATAGACGAGTACATCGCGGTCCTCGGCCTGGGGGTACTCGTCAAACATCTGTACGATGGTAGATAAGGGTCTTCCCCGGCATCGATGGTACAGGTAAAACAAGCAATATTGTCCGCACACGCCACTGGTCAGGCTTTGCAACGTTTGACTGTTCCAACACCACGTCTCTGTGCCTTGATCCATGAAGTCTGTTAAATCGGGATGGAGGGGTGGCAGACCGTACGGGTCAAAGTATTCCCCCTGCTGTTCTGTCAAGTACACGGCCACCCAGTGTTCACCGGGTCGATCCATCGGGTCCGTGTTGAGAACGTAAGCAGCCGGATACATACGGTCTAATGGAAACACATCTCGGGCGAACACCCCTTGAAAGACCCTACGTGTCTCTGGGTCATTCTCCAGCACGGTGGTTATCTGGTCTGTATCCATTTTAGGTGGAGAAGTCACACAGGACGTTGCGCGCCTTGTCTACTTGAATGATGTTGTCAAACTCGGCGTAGCAGATCACATTGACGGTGGTCGCCAGGGCTCGTGCAAAGTGGATTTCCAACCGTAAGTTGCCTTGCTTGGCCAGGGCCAGCTGATGGTCGTTCTCTAAGGTGGGGGTCAGATCGAAACAGAACAACGTGTATCCGTTCGCGTAGTCCTCCCGACTGATCATATTCCCTTCGTCCTGGTTTATTTGACCGGTGGCTGTAAACAGGCTCTGATAGGCTCGAATGAAATTCCTCCGCCCAAAGTTCGGTGTTAAGGCCGTGGCTGGCACCTGTTGTCCATCCACATGCAGGGCCATAAAATTGATGCCGAAATGTTGAAAGTCAAACGGATTCTCTGGGTAGTCTCCACTGAAACTGGTATTTTCCACACAGGCCAGGATCAATCGCTTGGGTAGTTCCCCCAGGATCAGGTTTTCTTTGTTGGCGCCCATATTTCCAGCAGGCACAGAGAACACTTTGGTTTGCACACGTCGGATAGGGTTCTGGGCTGGTTTTGTTTCCAAGGCTTTCATGTGTCCCAATTGAACGGCTGGATTCGGTTTCACTTTTCGGACATACAGGACTGCGTCTTGGATGACAATCTTATAGTCCGCTGCATGCCCCTCTACGTTAGTGGCCATCAAGGCGAAGGTCGGAGGCGCCCGTATCAGTCGGATTTTGATGGGGATCTTGTTCAAGAGGTACCGGTCTTGCATGAACATGTCTGCATGCAGTCGACCCATCATATCCACCGAGGCACTGTTCGCAGTGAAAGCCTTCCGTTTGTTATATCCCCATTGTCCGCCGTGTCCATGTGCTCGGGCGTGTCCTTGTAGAATAAAGCGGTTGTCAGCTGAGATTTTTTAGCCTCTCGGCCATACGACAACAGTGTCTCGATGTAGGCTCGAGTCACTGATGAGTTTGTCGCTGAGAAAAATATCCACCTGCTGAAACATCGAGTGCAGCCAGAGATTCGTCGGGCCCACCGTTGCTTGGTCAGCGATTCTGGTGCCAGCTCCATTGACCACCTTGGCTTTCACATACAAGTAGGTATGGGCTAAAACCACATAGGCCGTATCCGCATTACTGATGGTGAACTCGATGGGCCCGGTTTCGTTGATGCTGGAGAGCGGGAGATGCTCCACCCATAATCCTTGTTCGACGCTGGTCTGTGTGGGCGGCACGGTCCACAAATCAAATTCACTGTTGGTGGGGGGGCAGGACTCGGCGTGGATTAAGGACATGTTTTAAGAAAAGATATCCTTTGTCTTCTTCTTCGATGTGCGTCGTCGCTGGGTCGGTCGTCGACTGGTGCGTGGTCTCGGTGGGGCAGCTCTTTTATTCCCTACGGTGCGTTGTGCTTTGGCCACCAAGACGCCTCCCGCTTCTTTGGCCCGTCGTTTCAAGGATTCTTTGGGTGCCGTACCCCCAAGACATCACCGGCCACTTGCAGTCCACTGCGTACCGCTTGTTTGCCCATTGCTTTCACCCCACGCGTCACCAAGGGCAGGAACGTTTTCACAATGCTGCCGAGTATGTTCCCCAGTCCATGTCCTCGTTGCATGCGTGCACCGCTAAATACCGGAAAGCCAACCCCGGCCTGTTGGGCATAATAGTCGGCATAGCTGCGTGCATCGCACTCGTAAGGTACTTTCATTATGCAAAGTGGGGAGCACGTGCTTGTCGAAAATGAAGTGTCAGCACCACTTTTTCTCGTTCGAATGCCACCGGTCGTCCCGTGTCATCTCTTATATCCACCGTGATCGTGTTGATGTCAGTTTGTCGTACGGGCAAGTAGAGCATGTGGGTGAAACTGTAGGTGACTTGATCTCCATACGTCTTTTTAATGGGGACCACCCGTAACAGAGGTGTGTTGATATCGCCCACGATGTGGTTGTCCACCACGTCCGAGTAGACGTAGAGTCCGTACATACCTGACTTCATATCCATCGGCATCTCGCCATGGTGTTCGGTGGGACCAGCGAACGTCTTTAGATCGAAACCCAGCATTTGCTGTAGGATAGCACTCAGTACGACACTCGCCTTGCCGGAGACGATAAGCTGTGCCTTGTCGTTGTGTGCGTTGTAATCGAAGTCCACGTGATTCTTGAAGGGATAGGCATTTGATGGGTCTTGAAGTATTCGTCACCCCCCGTAGCGCCTTATAATGCATCAGTCTTGACAGCCCACCCATAAACTCTTTGGGGGTATCGTATTGGCCTTCGGGCAGGGTGAGTCGGGTGTTTTTGCCTTCGTAGGTCACCTCGTACCACACTTCATTGGCTCGCACGTTGT
>JAVTVY010042231.1:0-17876 GCA_036873755.1 Hanleya hanleyi
ATGACAATATCTGATACCGATATACCGAACTGTGACGGCTGACCCTATCTGTAAATAGAGGTTATCATGGTACTGTGTGTTCCGGGACGTCGTATCAGCTCGAGTGCTCTGAGGTCCGATCGCCGTATCGACCGAGTCCGCAGGGCGAGGTCGATACGGCGATCGGACCTCAGAGCACGAGAGCTGATACGACGTCCCGGAACACACAGTACCATGATAACCTTTTTATCATATACCTGTATTTATATTAACTTTGTCGGTCATATTTAGCGGTATTTCCGCAGGACTATGTTGGATGATGCAGCATTCAAATCTAGGGTAGTGCACAGGCCTCGATTCTTACCCCAGGTTTATATGCAGAAACAAGTTGACAGTCAGTGTAGCAGAAACAATGATCAAAATCAGAAAGAAGACATAATTCATTTTTGGTTGAAATAAATTACCTATAATAACAATAAATAACCTTCAATTCAACATTACATACAGTACCAGAATTTATATATATTATTGAATGTACCGCAATATTCACATGAGAACAAGGTTTCTCTTAGCTAGCCTCATAACTAGGTCAAAAAGTAAATTCATACGCGCTGTAACTTTCAAACTTTACCGGAAGCGACAAACATGTGGAAACTGACAGAAACGTTCTGTAACATTTAGAGTTTATATATTGATGTCTTCGACCAAAAGTGAAAAGTATAATTCGTTTTAGTTATTATTTATGTCAAATTATTTGACGGGATCGATCCAGCAGACTGGCAGACCGTTATATTCAAGGTGCAGTGCTGAAAGCTGGCGCCGTGAAAGATACCCGCTGCGGTCGTCTGAGTTTGTGACAGGAGATTCTGGTTTATTCGTATCGGAATGTTTTGGTCAGTCAGTGAGTCCGAACTTTGTATCAAAGGGGCGGAAGTGACAGGGACACACGGAGAATCGTCGACATTACTGGTACTTGGGATAGCGTGACACGGAGATTTATTAGTTGCCGTATCTGTTACAACACCGAGAATATGTGACATCTCTTTCTGTTGTTCATGACTGGCAACAGCATAATTGTTCAGACTGGCAACGTTTTTGTGCCCCGTCAGTTGCATAATTGTTGTCGGTGGTACTCCAGCGTGGAGAAGACGTGTCGCTGTCGATTTTCTGGCACTGTGATTGGTTTTCCGTCCAGATATGTTAGCATTTCCTGTTATTGTTTTCATAATTTCCCCTAATTTATTTTCCCCCAGTGGCTGACATTTATACCAGACAGAGCTTGATGCTTTCCTCTGGTAGTGTATGGCAAGATAAAATGGGCTATCAGGAGCACACATTTTCTGGGGCCTGTGACTTCGAAACTCCTTGTAAGTGTGAACTGGGCATTCCTCAGTGTTATTCGGCAAGGCGAATTGTTTGGGGTGGAAGGGGCGTTCGTGGCCACTCGGATTGGCACCGGTTCTCGTTTTTGTCACTCGCTCATTGAATTCAATGAATTCGAGACCGTTCGCATCAGTTTTTAGCGTTAAATCCCCCCACCTCAGTTTTCGGTTTTCAGAAGTTGGCCGCGGCCCAAAATGCATAGTATTGTTCAACCACATTTTGTTTTGTAACTGTTTTGGACTCTGGCAGCCAAGCTGACTCGTTTCAGATAGGATGATCTGTTCGTCTCGGGTGAGAGGCTCTGATTTATTTGGCCTATTTCCTTTTCCTTTCGCTTTAAGTTCTTTTCTTTTAGAGGCCAGGACATCCCGACTTGTCTGGAACTCGCGGTCCAATATCAGACTGTATGGGTAGTTCTTCTCACGCAGGAACCTGTCAATACCTCGATGGTAACTTGTAAGAGTGTCCGGCTCATATTCAGATCCATCAAATTTTCGAATTGAAAGCAGAAATGAGCCGATGTAATTGTCCAGCTCCAGATGTGGGATGAGCTGTAGTTCCCGTTCTTCGAAACGTGGAGAGGCCCCAAGCCATTTTGCAAAAGTACGTACGACGCTGTCCGTTTTCCGTACAGTATTTTTATTTCTCATATCAGTAACAAACTCTGTCTGGGATTTCTGAAGCTCTACAAATGTTGGGGCACGGTTATTCACATTTGGAGGGGGGTCATGATGTTGTATTCGTTCATTCAGCAATGCTAAATCTTCAGGTTTCGTGTCGGAGTCCGATTCATCATGGTTTTCATTGTACACTGGTGGTGTTGTTGTTGATGATGACGTTGTTGTTGTTGATGCTGCCGCCGCAGTCTGATGTTGCATCGTTATATCAAGCTCAAGAGGCATGTCCCGAATAGCACCATCAATTCCATCGTCACTGGGAAAGTTATTTGTTGAACCGCTTTCGTCAGATTGGTTGGGAATTGGGCAAAAAGCCCAGGTCAAAATTTGCCGGCTCAAAAGAACTGTTCGTGTCACTGTCAAAATTGGCAAAGGAATCCTCCATTGTACAGTGTATGAAATTGTACAATACTAACAAACAGGAAAATGTCAACAGGGAATAATAATTAACGAATGTCTGAATATATACAGTTTTCTGGCGATAATTCCCGTTTTCCGATAAGAGCTGTACTCGATAAGTGTGAATTGCTGAAGGAATTTCTTGGTGTGGGAATTCCCATGACCTATGCCATGGCCTAGCAGACGACAGACGTTTCTATTAAATAAATTTTATTTTCATTGTAAATCTGACCCTTTGTATGTTTTTTGAGGACATCGGCTTTATCGCATTGTGCTTTCTAAAAAAAAAAATAACTGTTAAATTTTTGGCCACGAACACCAGATAAACAGTGACCGTGGTCCAATATACTTGGATATGTTGCAGGGGTTTTCCCGACAGGTGGCGCGACTCAATGCGACCTAGATAGACAAGGCGAAAGTAGTCCCTCTTTTTCCGGAGGATGTGATACGGGAAATGCGATACGGAATAAGAAAACATGCCTTTCTATTTGTTACCTAGCATACATAGGTATATGATAAATGACAATATCTAATACTGCTATACCGAACTGTGATGGCTGACCTTAACTGTTAATGACAATATCTAATACTGATATACCGAACTGTGATGGCTGACCCTAACTGTTAATGACAATATCTAATACCGATATACCGAACTGTGATGGCTGACCCTAACTGTTAATGACAATATCTAATACTGATATACCGAACTGTGATGGCTGACCCTAACTGTTAATGACGATATCTAATACTGATATACCGAACTGTGACGGCTGACCCTAACTGTTAATGACAATACCTAATACTGATATACCGAACTGTGACGGCTGACCCTATCTGTAAATGACAATATCTAATACTGATATACCGAACTGTGATGGCTGACCCTAACTGTTAATGACAATATCTAATACCGATATACCGAACTGTGATGGCTCACCCTAACTGTTAATGACAATATCTAATACTGATATACCGAACTGTGACAGCTGACCCTAACAGTTGATGATAATATCAGATATCGGTATACCGAACGGCTGAGCTTAACTGTTAAGCATAATATCAAATGCCGAAGGAAACAACTGTGACGGCTGATCCTATCCTAACTGATTTTCACTCGGGTTCAATGAAATATACTTTCTTTTTTTGTGGAAGAATATCTCTCCATTTTCATATTGCTTTTAATACTTGGTGTCGAAAGACTGATCAGTTTGTGAGGCCCAGTTGAAAAAAAGTCGATTTATTCAAGTCCTTACCCTCGTAGCTGCACAAATGGTCTCGTACTCCTGCTCAGCCATGATCTCCGTCATCTCCGTCATCTCCTGTATCAAGGTCTTATAAAACGGGTTGCATAGAAAGTCTCTGGCATCCAAACAAGCCTGTATGTCTTCTATGTCGGAGATGACCCCATTCACCCCCACTGTGATGGTCAATATCACCAAAGCGACACGAAACATCTATAATAAATCTAAATTAAATACAGTAAAATCGCGAACACGGACATTTTCACGGTCTATTTGCGTGAATGAATCATACAAAATTAGATCAGAAGATTTGAATCTAGAGTACCGGAGTGTTAGTCAAAAGAAGCCAATATTAGTTCGTATTTTATCCGTTCCTATAAAATCGAATGAGCAGGTACCACTCAGCACCGTCTAGTACTTGGTTAGGTTAAGGAATCCATATTGGCAGCCATGTTGAAAGTACAGTCCATCAGGTAAATGTGACGTGCCAATGACGAATTCTTGTTTTCCTTCTTTTTTTTTATACGTCATTGCGTTTTGCGTGTAGAAAATGCAGATTATTTATGAACACATAAATGTGGACGAGACTTTCAAGAAACAGAATTAAGGGGAATATTCATTTTATTTTAATATAAATTTAATCTCCTCGTAGCGGGGTTAAACCAGACGACTATGTAACCGATCAACAATTTTAGTATAGTGCTGTTTTGAATTCACCCAGGTTTCTCTGTCCGTGGGCTTATAAAATGGCCCTATACAATGTTTAACTACAGACTTCGCAGGAGAGATGAGTTCCTTGAAAAGAGCTAAGATTGCAATTGTAAACTGACGACTTGCTACATGAGTGGGGGCTTTCTTGTGGTACTAGTTATTGTGATTGTGTTTCCCAAAAATAAGCCCTAGCAAAAGTCCGACGAAATCAGTTGCAGAAATTCGAATCTATGTGTGCGTATTCTGATGGCTGATTACTCGATATGCATAATTTCCTACAGCGGTTCTATGCGGGCGCTGCAGATAACCGAATGCAGTATCAGATTAAGGTATATTTCAGTTCACTTAGGCATAATCCCACCTACTTCCCAGAAAACAATGTCTAGGTTTGGGTAAAATATTGCTAGAATTGTTTGCAGTTATGATAAAATTTTTTATTAAAATTGACATGGAGGTGCTCCTAGGCAGACGCCTTATCGTTTGATAGCATGTGGTAATTAAATCTAGAGTCCAAAAGGAAATAATTCATCGGCCTCTCTTCTGTTGGATATACGAGTAGTATAGAAAGAGCATCTAGAGGCTCCTTTAGGGGTGAAAACTGTTGGAACAATTCCTGATTATCTCCCCTAATTCGCACATTTCTGCCCCTGTATCGACCTCCAGATGTCCTTTTACTACTTATCAATGTTAATTGTTATCGCACCGGTCATTTCCGGGATTCTCCGGCAATGTCCGGCCATCTGCGGGAATATAATGGCCAATAAGCCTTTATCCGCCCTTCCAAAGCATCAACGGAATGCACCTCATCAAACATGGTCCCCGACAATATCGCCAGCCATATGCCCAGCATAAATGGCAAGTGGGGAACTCTCAGTTTCTCCACATAGCCAAACAGCGAGAGAAGGGGAATCTCCCTGGTCCTAGCTAAAGTCGAACCCGTACTGCGCGTTCCAGAAGCGGGCACGTTAGCCACTGCACCACGAGTCAGCTCATACTAGGCAAGGTTGAAAATACCCTAATATACCTACTAGAGGGCAGATCTATATACGGCTATGGTGTAGGCCCAATCGAGAACCCACACATGGATATTTGCGGTATGGAAGTATTGGGGTGATCATTTTGTTGTTGTTGTGAGTTTTACTATGGGGTTTTCTTTGCTTCGCGATGTAGAACACGATGGGAGGAGTCTCGAGGCCATGCGTTGATTTTTATTGAAAAGTTCTGATGACGCATGCGCAGTAGGCAGGCAGATCGAGGTGGACGTTTTGGGCTCTAGGTGGCATGTCAGACTGGCGTTTCATCATTCTGCGAATGCGCAGTCTGATCGTATTATAGAAAGCAAGCATTATAGGGGCTGCTGAGTGATTGATGGATCATTCTTGGTCCTGATAGGGTGTCATATTGAAGCTCTCGTGGTATAGACCACGACTTGATAGATGCCCATGCCATCTGTGACGTCATTGATGACGTCAACAGTAGGAGTAGTAGCAAAAGCGGGCGTAGGATCAGACTAGCGTGTTTTATTGGAAGTCGTGCCAATCTGCGCATGGGCAGTTGGGATATAGTAAGTAAAGTGGTCATTCTTGAGGTGCGTGGGGGTGTGTTTGAGCGAGTGTTGGATCATTCTTGGCCCTAATAGGCCGTATAGGGTATCAAATTGAACTCCTTGATCTGTAGAATACGACTTCCGGGATGTCCATATCATCTGTGACGTCATTGATGACGTCAACAGTAGGAGTAGTAGCGAAAGCGGGCGTTTTGAGGGTGCGTGGGGTGCGTTGAGCGATTGAGGGACCATTCTTGGTCCGAATCCGTCATGTGAGGTGTCAATATGAAGCCCTCGGTGTTTAGACCACGACTTGAGGAATGCCCACGTCATCTGTGGCGTTATTGGTGACGTCATTAGTAGGGTTAGTAACCAAAGTGGGCATTTTGGGGGTGTGAATGAAGGTGTTTGGGTAGAGCTGGACCATCCGTGGGCCGTGTGGCTGTCGTGCTACTATCACAGATTACATCTTGTAGCTCTCTGCATGTAGACGACGAATGGTATGGGTTTTGTTGGAAGTCGCATCGTGCTATTCATGCGCAGTTCGGCAGTAGTAATGAAGGATGTCATTTTGGGCGTAGGCAATGGCATCTTTGGGCAATCAAGGGACCCATGTTTGGTCAAAATGGACCGGTTGGGGTATCCTAGTGAAGCTTTCGTGGGTAGAGTCAGACTGGCGTGTTTTTTTATTGGAAGTCGCGCCAATCTGCGCATGCACAGTTGGGGTGTAGTAAGTAAAGTGGTCATTCTTGAGGTGCGCAGGGGTATATTTGAGAGATTGAGGTTAATTCTCATCCAAAGATGGAGTGTAGGTTGTCGTCTTGGAGCTTTCGCGCTGCAACCCACGACTTGGGGGATGTCCATGTCATTTGGGACATCATTGCTGACGTCATCAGTACGAGTGGTAGCGAAAGCGGTCATTTTAGGGGTGCGTAGGGGTGTGTTTGAGAGACTGAGGGACCATTCTTGGTCCGAATGGGACGTGTGGGGTATCATATTGAAGATTTCCTTGGACAGCTTCCGACTGGACTAGCGTGTCGTGGAAGCAGGGGATATGGCGTGCTTGCGCAGACAGGAAATGGTGGAAAAGGGGCACTTGGATGGAATTTTAACCTCGAGATGGACCATCCGTGGCTCGAATGGGTGGTGTGGGGTTTTGTAGTGAAGGGCTAATGGGGTAGCGTCGGATCGGACTGGTGTGTAGCGTAGTACCATCGTTTTGCGCATGCGCAGTCTGGAAGTGGTATAGAGCTCTTGTTCAATCTGAAGCCGCCATTTGAGAAAATACAGAGCTCGGAGCTGTGGCATGGATCAGTTGAGAGCTCGGAGCTCTTGGAGTCGGAGTTTGGAGCTCTTGGAGCTCGGAGCTCGGAAGTGACGTCATCGGACCGTGATTGTCCGCCTCGAGGACAAAATTCCATTCACGTGCCCCCTGTTTGTGCATGCTCGCCATATCCCCTACTTTTACGACGCGCCAGTCTAGTCGGACGCTGTCCCACGAAAACTTCAATACGATACCCCACACGTCCCATTCGGACCAAGAATGGTCTCTCGGTCTCTCAAACACACCACTACGCACCCCTAAAATGGCCGCTTTCGCTACCACTCGTACTGATGACGTCACTAATGACGTCCCAGACGACATGGAGTTTCACGATGACACCCTACACTCCATCTTTGGATGAGATATAGAACCTCAATCTCTCAAATATACCCCTGCGCACCCCAAGAATGACCACTTTACTTACTACACTCCAACTGCACATGCACAGATTGGCTCGACTTCCAATAGTCCGGTGGCTTAAGGCCAAATTTTCACTTTATCGTGACAGAGTGGAATAAAGCACCAAATTTGGCACACGTGTCGCCAGAGACACCGAGAACAATATCAGAAAGGGTGCCCCCGATTCCGAGGCCCAGGAGGCAATATGTGGCCCATTAGGGGCCCGGGGTCATTTTGGGCCTATAGTCCGGGAGCCAAACCCCAGTTTGAGCCTTGACATGGAAATGGAGTCCACCTAACCTTTTTTGATGGATTATATATCTCCTGTGTGTGCAGATTCAGAATCCGAATGATGCCAGCCTGGCATCCTTGGGGAAATCAAAATATCCAAGATGGCCGCCAGCACATTCAACATGACCGCTGTATATCGCTTAGATTGATCGCTATATGGAATTGAGCTATATATTTGTGGTCTACGAGTGCTCAAGAAATGGTGTATAGACTTATCAGTACTTCATATCACTTATAATACTACCTCCAGCTTATCTCAACAGTAGTGGGGTGGAACTGACGTCATTCTGCGCATGCGCAGTAGAAAAAGGGTATTTTAATGGACGTTTTGGGGCCGAGGCGGACCCATATTGGGCGTACTGAGCTGTGGTAGGTATCATCGTGAAGCTCTCGTGGAGAAGCGTCCGACTGGGCTAATGTGTCGTGCGTTTTCAACATTCTGCGCATGCGCAGACAGGGAATGCTGGGAAAATGGGCACTGGGAGGAACGTTTTGGGGTCGAGGTGAACCAATAGTGGTCCGATTGGGCCGTATTAGGTATCAGTTTGAAGCATTCGTTGGGACGCATTCAATTGGATGGGCTGTAAGGTGGAACTGACGTCATTCTGCGCATGCGCAGAAAAAAGGTTATTCGAATAGACGTTTTGGGGTAGGGACGGACCAATATTGGAGCGATTGGGCCATAAGAGGTGTCATCGTGAAGCTCTCCTGGGAACCATCCGACCGGGTTACTGTGTCGTCCGGTTTCAACATTCTGCGCATGCGTAGTCTGGCCGTAGTGTAGAAAGCAGTCATTTTGGGGTTCTTGGGGGGCCTGTTGTGTGATTGTGGGACCATCCCTAGTCTTAATAGGCCGTGTAGGGTGTCAGCTTGAAGCTCTCGTGGTGTAGACCACGACTCGAGGGATGTTCACGTCATCTGTGACGTCATTGTTGACGTCATTAGTAAGAGTGGTAGCGAGAGCGGCCATTCTGGTGGGTGTGACGGTAGGTGTTTTGGGTGGGGAAGAACCATCCTTAGTCCAAATAGTCAGTAACGCGTGCCCAACGCCCTGTGGTGGTGGTAGTGTCTGTACATAAAGGGATTTACACGTTACACGTGTCCCTCATCAGTTCGGGATGACGAATGATATGGTTTTTGTTAGAAGTCATGGCGGAGCGTCCATTGTGAGTGCGTGTGTGTGTGAACATTGAGCTTAGTTACCCGTCTCTCTTTTGGAAGACATGGAGGCTCTGAAAAGAGCCGTTCTTTTCTGTCGCTGTAAGACAGAACTGTCATTGCCACAGCATCAGGGTCAATAGGGCAAAGACCATTGTGAGGACAACAGGCCGTCGCTGGTTCAAGCGTGAGCGCTCGTGGTCCATAGCCCGGGCATCAAGAATGGCTGTCATAGTCCAGTAGTAGAGGGTGATAGCACACCTCTCCATCGAGCTGACCTCTCCATCGAGCTGACCCTGTCAAGGACTGCTTCTGTGAGCTCTTCCAGGATCTGGCATCGCCCCTCGTTGTTGTCGCCATCTCTAAACATGGACCGAACCACTGCTTGGTAACCCGTGAGTGAATTAACCACGATCGCATGCTGTAAAATGCTAGTCGCATAGGAATGGGTCTCCGTCATGGCTCTGCAACAGTAGCAATGGGGGTGTGGGGTCCATAGGGACGTGCTTTATAGACGATGTCACACATGCGCAGGTCGGGAATTGTGGGAAAAGGGCTCTTGGGTGAACTTAACGCTCTAGCATAACGCATTGACGCCATGATGTAGACAGATGAGAGAACAACAACAACAACAAGGATGACAGGTCAATCATGTTATTATCCCCACCAGCACATCATACGCGTTGGGTATGTTTACAATTCTCGTAAGCTCTTGTCCAATCAGAAGCCGTCGTTTGAGAAAGTTCAATCTTCGATCAGGATCGCTCTTGGCCTAAGCGTCTTCGAGCAGTCCAGGGTACCATTGAGCCAGCATGTTTTGAAACAGTTGTTTGCGCATTCTGCTTATTTTCCGGGGCCTTGGTGGGTACTAACCCCTTATCCTCTTTCAAGTGACGTTTTATGCTAGAGCGTTAAGGTCACCCAAGAGCTTGGTCTTCATGATGGACCTGTGCGTGGGATCACCGTTCATAGATGGCGATGGCTATTTTCCTGATGTTAGGGCGCATTTGGATGTACGCATGAATGGGTTGAGAGCTTGGAGCTTTCGGAGCTGTTGGAGCTCGGAGCTCTTGCGTTAAGACGGGCGTTTGGCACGCCTCAATCTCGGAGCTCCGAGCTCGGAGCTCTTGGGGATCGGAGCTCTTGGAGTCTGAGCTCGGAGCTCTTGGAGCTCGGAGCTGCTCGAAAGTGACGCCATCGTACGCATGCGCACACACCTGTGATGCACCTGCACCCTGGTATACTCTATGCTCTACGGACATTCGGAAATATGTCATATATGTCAGCATTTTGAAAGCCATGGGTGATTGAGGTAACCAATAAATTCAACGCTTTATATTTCAGAGAGACGGGCATATTTTAACCCTATCTTGCCTGGGCGATTTGGGGTGTACCGCAGCCTGTGGGGGGGGGGGTGGAATTTTCGTTATCGCTAAGGCTAGGGGGCTAAAATTTACCACACTATATCATTGGGTCAAGCTCTACAAGAAAATGTAAAAAATACAAGATGGCCGCCTTGATGACGTCACTGTGATGTCATTTTTAAGCATTTTTGAACCATTTTTTGGTCGGAATTTTCGAATTTTCTATTTTTGCTTTTTCTTCGCAAAAACTGCATGATAAATTATAGTAAATAATAATCTGATATGAAATAGAATAGATTTTACCCACTTTTCCATAGAGAAAAGCAAATTTTTGAAGAAATATGACGAAAACATCACTTTTCTGGTACCCCACATGGCCGCCATTTTTAATTTACCCATGATCCCCTGTTCGTGGGGTCATGCAAATAGGCTAAAAATGACCCCAATATGATAATCTAAAAAGTCAAGGAGTTTCAGCTCTCAATTGTTTGTCGTTCCGTGGGTAGGAGCAAAAAACCACCAGGGGGCGGAAAGTGCCCCCCCCCAGGCCAGGTAGGATTAAAGGGTCAACGCCAGCCATCTTGAATAATTTTTCCTGTTATTCTTGTTTGTTTTCGCCAAATTGTTGTGTGACGTATGTACTGATTGAATTTATCCCAAATTTATAGTCAAATATATCACAATCAGTGATCGAGATCATCCATGCGACAATTCAGCATGACATGATAACCAGGAAATGCCTCATGGGGGCCATCTTGGATATTTCGATTTCCCCAAGGATGCCAAGGTGGCATCATCCGGTTGCGTGATCAGCGCATCGAAAAGATATAGAAACCATAAAAAAACATTAGGTGGACTGTATTTCCAGGTTTTTCGACCTGCTCCCGGACTATATAAATATCAATTTTTATCCCAACGATTTTCAAAACATCATATATTCGCCATCCTCTGGGGTAAGAGTCAGAAAATTTCCACACTAATAGCGTTGGCAAAGGTCTAGCGAGAAATACAAAATAACCCAAGATGGCCGCCTTAATGACGTTACAGCTACGTCAGAACCGAAAAATGCTCAATTTTTGACGAATGTTCGATCCGAAATTTTGAATTATTTTTTTTTTAAATTGTTTTCTTGGTGTTAGGTATACAGTGAATATTAGAAAATAATTATATATAACTGACTCAGATGGCACGGTAGACCCTGACTGACCTTTGCCAAACTGGGTCAGGTTGGATCAAATCCTTATTTATGCAAATAAATTTGTTGGGGCTATTTGTTGGGGCTACCGTGCAATGCAATGTATAGCTTACCAAGTGAAATGTGTCATACTAATATATCGTTGGTCTACACATTTTTGAACACGTTATTCGGGATTCCTGCTGCTGAAGATGAAGTGGCGGCGCCAATGCGAAAACTATGGCCCATTAAAGAGGGTCAATGCCGATTAAAGTGATTCCGTTTCTTACATGAGCTGAGAAATAGGCAGCTGAAAAGGACGCATCCTCTGCAAATTGGAACAGGGACCCATCCTCGGATGTGAAATCTGTCACCGAAAATAAGCACGGATTGATTGAACTGGACAATATCTAATATTATCAGTATAAGCAAATGAACTGGTTTATGGGATATGTTGTGTTTGAAGTTGCGGCTAATAATGTGCATGCCTTGTAACGGGCCAGATTGATCGGAGAAAGAGACATTGTTGTATTAAAGAACATTGCTATTGCTGTCTGGTTTTGAACAAACTGTCAATTCACTAACGCGTAAGAATGCATGAAATGCTACCAAGATCATTGCTCGTAAAGAATTACATGGATACAATGTGGGGTATAGAATTAAATATCTTATGGAGGATATCCTTAGTTATGGGCAGTCTGGTATCCGGCCGTGTAATTTTGACATGCCCGTAAGTAGCATTTTCGCAAAGAATAACTGAGCAGGATCGTGTACCTCAGCAAATTGTGTACATAACTGATAGCCGACACGAATGTATAAGCTGTGGAGGGTGCATACTTGTGGAAATGCAAGAATGCTTTGAAGGAATCCAACTGTGCCGATGAGATGAAGAATATCTTACTGGCACGCTGACCAGTGTTTTTGAGAAAATCTCTATATAATTGTCATGCGCGCGCTTGTATACTTTCAAAGAAGATTCTGCAAGGGACGCCGTCATATTTCGAAGGCAGGACACTACTAACTGACGCATCAATTTCATCAGCAATGAAAGAGTGGTGATTGATTATTTCAACCACGGTCATACTATCACAAAGAAAGAGAACGTTATGATTTGCCAGTTTATGGCCCCAAATTTCCAGGGCAAGCACTTCTTGACCGTGGTATGTAAGTGGGCAAGATTCGCTGGTCATTCTTGGTCCATCCACGAGGATCCAAAAACAGCCGCCAGCCCGAAGGTACCAGCAATGTCAGAAACAGTTTGATCTGGTTTGATCACATCAGAGGATACCCAATTTGGAGAAAGAAATTACTTTTCCCATGGAAGACTCCAGGATTATAAGTCAGGTATTAACATAGGCTCTAGCTTCATTCAAGCGAATGTGACGGTGCGCCTGTGATACAATTTTTGTCTATCAGGCACGACGACTTTACAGGCAAAATTGCGAGCCAATGAGAGATTGCAGTTCCAGAAGAGTTACCTTTTTGGGGCGCGAGTCTTCACCCAGCATGCTCTTCAATGTATGAATTTTGTCTTCTGGAAATGGTGCTTTCATGGTTTTGGAGTCCAGTTGAATCCCATGCATAACCATAGTAGTTGATGGGTAGTAAGTCTTGGCATGTTTGATTGGAATGCCCAAATACTCACACAAGTAAGTGAAAGTGTTGAGAGCTATAGAACAGTGGCTAGCGTCATTTGCCCCGACGAACATGAAGTCGTCCAGTATGTGAATCATCTCTGATACGTCGAATTTTGTAGCCACAACCGATTGCATAGAATGACTTGAGCTCTTTAATATATTACAGGATGTAGAGCATCCCATCGAGAGGCGCCGATCATAAAAATACTATAAAAATACTAATACTACAAAAATAATAAAAATACCGTTAATAGACAAGGCAGATTTTCCAGAGCAAGATAAATCGTTATCACCCTGAAGGTATTAGTGGGGATTTGGTTTAATGTCACACTCAAGGTTATTTCACTCATATGGTAACAGCCAGTTTTAATGATGGAGGAAACTGGGATACGGGAAGAGAACCACCTCCGGCCCGTCGGCATGTAACTGGCAAACTTTCACACATGCAACAGCGCGGCTCGAATCCGTGCCGATTCGGCGGTGTGAGGCTTGCGATCACCAGCGATGCGCCTTAGACAACTCGGCCACCAAGAGCCCCCAAAAATAGTAGGTTCCTTTCTGGGGACTAAGACTAATGGAGGGCAAGCCTTATTGCCAAAATAAGTTGATAAGGGACCAGCAACTCGACCTTCCGAGAACTCTTTGTCTAATTTAGCTTGTACGATAGCAGGGTTTTGCATAACAGATGAACGATCACGCGAGACAGTGAAAGGATATCGAAACTGTTTGTGAAACTTGAAACAAGCAAATCTACCTCAGGGTAGTTCAACCGCTGTTGGAAGAGTAACCCCCTTTGCCGCTGGATTTACACATACTAATTTACAGGTAAGGAGCCGGGAAGAATCCAATCGGCAACATTTGATGTAGTTCACAACCGTAGCATGTACGATAACCTGAAGTTTCAGCCTTCGAAACATTTGTTTTTAGTACCGATAATCATCATTGAGGATGGGGCGCTGGTGGCCATATTGGATATCTATAGAAAAGAAAATAGCCATAACCTTCATGCGTGCTTGATCGAGTCAATCATAACAGAGCTACATGTACAGAAACCTCTCAATGAAGCCTTTATAAATATATATGATATATATTAGCATGTATACAAACACACATACATGTGTATAGCAATAATACCATTATTGGTGACGCTCTGGCGGCCATATTGGATATTCAACGGGTAATAAAGTTTCCAATTATAGTTATTATTTTCTTCTTGAGTCTGTCAAGCTCGTAGAATACCAATCTCGTGTAAAAAGGCTATTCAAAGCTGTCAAATAGTCGCCAACAGGAGGCTACTGTATGTATTATGGCGGCCATATTGGATTTATGCAAATTAAGGGCCTTCCACCTCCTGCAGAAATGGGTACCCCTTCTGAGAGCATTCCTTATGCCAAAATGAGCCTCTGTGCAAAATATGGTGCTTTAGTCCAGTCAGTCACGATCTTGACCGTAAGCCACCGGACTACAATAAAAACACGCCAGTCTGACGCTACTTTACGAAAGCTTTACCGGTATACCTCAACCGGTCCATTTGGACCAAACAAGGGTCCCTTGATTGCCCAAACATGTCATTGCCCACGCCCAAAATGACATCTTTCGTTACTACTGCCGAACTGCGCATGAGTAGCACGATGCGACTTCCAACAAAAACCATACCATTCGTCGTCTACATGCAGAGTCCCCACATGGTCCATTTGGACCAAGGATGGTCCATGTCTACCTCAAACACCTTCCTTCACGCCCCCAAAATGCCCACTTTGGCTACTACTCCTCCTGATGACGTCACCAATGACGTCACAGATGACGCGAACATCCCTCAAGTCGTGGTCTACACGCCGAGGGCTTCATATTGACACATCACAGGACGCATTCTGCCAAGAATGGTCCCTCAATCGCTCAAACACACCCCCACGCACTCCCATACCGCCCGCTTTCGCTACTACTCGTACTGAAGACGTCACCAATGACATGAACATCCCTCAAGTCATGGTCTACACAACGAGAATTTCGAGATGATACCCTACACTCCATCTTTGGATGGGATATAGAACCTCAATCTCTTAAATATATCCTGCGCACGCCCGCTTTCGCTACTGCTTCTACTGTTGACGTCACCCATGACGTCGCAGATGGCATGGACACACCTCAAACCATGGTCTGTACCACGAGAGCTTCAATCTGACACCTTACACGGCCTATTAGGACCAAGAATGGTCCATCAATCACTCAACAGACTCGCACGAACCCCTAAAATGCCTGCTTTCTATGCTACGGCCAGATTGCGCATGCGTAGAATGATGAAACTAGACTAGACACCAGTCCAATCCGACGCTACCCTCAACTTCAAAATACGACCTCATACTGGCCAATTGGACCAATATTGGTCCATCTCGACCTCAAAACGTCCATTCCAATGCACTTTTTCTACTGCCCATGCGCAGACAGACGATATTTTCAACCCATACCCATCTAGTTGGACGCTCCCCCACGAGAACTTCCCGCTGATAACTACCACGACCCATTCGGACCAAGGATGGTCCACCTCGACACCAAAACGTCCCTTCCAATGCCCTTTTGCCACAATTCTCTGTCTGCGCAAGCACAGAATGTTGAAAACGGACGACACACTAGTCCAGTCGGATGGTCCCCCACGAATGATTCACGATGACACCTCATACGGCCAAATCGGACCATTATTGGCCCACCGCGACCCCAAAACGTCCATTCAAATATCCTTTTTCTACTGCGCAAGCGCAGAATGACGCCAGTTACCCACCACTCCCATCAAGTGCTTCACGATGACACCTCACACGACCCAATCGGACCAAAATGGGCCCACTTAGACCCCAAAACGTCCACTTCGATCTTCATGTCTACTGCGCATGCGTCATCAACACTTTTCAACAAAAGTCAACGCATGGCCTCGAGACCCCTCCCATCGTGTTCTACATCCATCGCGAGACAAAGAAAACAAGGTGCCACACCCCATAGTAAAATCCACAAGAAAAATAAAATGTCCAGCCCAATACTTCCATACCGCAAATGTCGTATATAAGATCTGCCCTCTGGTATTTTCAACCTTAACTAGTATGGGCTGACACGTGGTGCGGTGGATAACGTGCCCGTTTCTGGAGCACGCAGTACGGGTTCGACTCCAGCTGGGACCAGGGGGGAAATTCCCTTTTCTCGCTGTATGACTATGTGGAGAAACTGAGGGTTCCCCACTTAACATTTATGCTGTACATATATCTGGCGATATTGTCGGGGACCATGTTTGATGACGAACTTTCCATTGATGCTTTGGAAGCGCGGATAAAGACTTATTGACCATTATATTCCCGGAGATGGCCGGACATTGCCGGAGATTCCCGGGCATGACCGGTTCGATAAAGGGACCTCCAGATGCTCTTTATGCTACTTATACGAACAAAATAAGCCGCCCAAAACGATGTGGGCAAACGGGGATCTCCAGTTCTCAGTCGAAGCATTAACTGGGGTTTCTCCCTTGACAAGCCGCTTGTCAGATAACTGTAAATTGTGCACATACCTCAAATGAATGTCCACTGAGAAATTATCATTCAGTTTTGGAAAGGGGCTTTTAATTCTAGAAATGGTCTAACCGAAAGCTAAGACCGAACTGCATATGTTTGTATTACCTAGTTTTGCAAATTATCTTGCCCGGACACTCGAGTTTGACACGTTTGTTTCCTGCATTCTATACCCGAAGTGTTTTGGAATTTGTGCATACGTACTATCAAGTACATATCAAACCAAATTATTATAATTTCAAGTTTCGTCAGTTACATCTGTCAAAAAAATACATAGCAGACCGTTTGAACATTATTTGAAATAAATACGCCTTCAGAAAAAAATATTTAACTGAAGAATATCTTAAAAGTGAGAGCACGTGTTTAAGTTTTTCACTATAAATACAGATTTCTTGCAAAAATCGGAATGTTTCGAACGAGAGCCAATGCGAGATAAGGGGCACAGAATCTGCTCCCGTCCGCAACTCGAGCTGACCATTTTCTGACCCTTTAGTCTTCAAGATTAGGGTATGTGGGTTAGCCCAGGGATGACTACCGAATATTCGTGTGGGCATACGGTTACTACAGTGATTTTGCTGTGACCGGTGGTGATGCTAATTATTGTGAAATATGTTAGGAGTAGGGGAACTTAAAATCATTCGTTTATAATGGAAAGAACCGAAACGATAGATGCTATACACTAAAAATATTCCAAAAAAAGTTAGAAAAAATTTCTGACGTAATAATTATCCGTATCTGTTCTGGGGAAAGGACAACTTGACCCCCACTAATCTATTTAACCTATATATAGATTGAAAGGGAATGATGAACATAGACTTTCTGATACCATACCATATCCTACTGCGGTCATTTTAATCATATATTGTAGAATCCTAGTGGCAAAGGATCATGAGTATAACCAAAATAGCACTCGAGAAGTGTATTGAAAAATTTGCGTTTTCGTCCACATTTTCGCATTTCTTTACGATAAAGCGCATGGAATTAATTATTTTTTTTCTGGAATAATGTTTTTCTGTCACTGGAGGTTTTGCTGGGAGAAATG
>JAVTVY010042232.1:0-17996 GCA_036873755.1 Hanleya hanleyi
AAGAAGTTTTTTCATATAGTTTATTCTCCCCAATGTTACATCATACCCACGCTGGGGGAGCCGCGTTGGGTATATTTACAATTGAAGAAGACTCTTGTCCAATCAGAGGCCACCATTTGCATCTGTCATATTCGTTCCTGTCCGTTAGATGTATTCTTGTCCAATCAGAAGTCTCCATTTCAGAAAGTTCCATCTTCGGCCATGTTCGCTCTGAACTGTTTATTCTAATCATCGTCGGGCAGGCCAGGATACCGTTGAGGCCACATATCCTCAGATAGTTGTTTGTGCATTCTGAGTATCTTTCAGTGCATGGGTGAATACTTTCATCCGATGGGAAGATTCCGTAATTTGGTCACGAAGAACGTAACATTGGTCACCCTCTCTACGACCCACTTGGTGTTGGGGCGCTGTTCATAGGCCCATTGCAAGACATCCAATTGGTCCACTTGGTCCAGCACGGGTTTTAGCGATGTCCGGTTAATGATGGTAAACGGTTGGTCAAATACCCGGATGTTACTGCTCGGGTAAAAGTATCGGACTTGATCTGTCTCCTTATGCTGCAGTACATAACCAAACGCCAGATTTAATTTGAAGGACGTAGCTTGGTCATTGAAGATGGCTTCCACGTAGTTGCGTAGACGGGTGAGGTCAGTCAGTCGGAAATTGTAGATATCTTGAATAGGGCGATGACGGTGGAGACAGTGCCGTATCATGGTCCAATGGCGCCGATAGATGTCAGTCACTGGATGGGCGTCCTGTAAGAGATCGCTGGGAACATCCACCGCATCTTCCAGAAAATGTTCGATGTTGTCAGGCGTCTGACTGGGAACAGTAATGCTAGGGACCGGCTGGATATCTAGGCTCTTCTGAACTGTGGGTATAGGCGGGCTCTCCGTGATCGCATCACCAGTGGCATTCGTCTCCCCGGGCTCATCTTCACGAGGTCTGACCTCATGGGTGCCTCTTTTGTGGAAAGTTGTCGCTCATACCGTGGTGATGGACTATGAATCAAACGTTGGTGCTGCGTTAACTGACTGGGTCGTTTGAAGAGTTGACCACAACCGTTACATTGTTCCGTCGCGCCCTCGTGGAATGAGCGTTCGTGGCGCAGTAAATGATCCTCCCGATTGAATGACCGTGCGCAGGTTGTACAAGTATACCGAGCATCGTTGTGGGTGGAGGCCTCGTGGCGTCGTAAATTACCTAGACGAGTAAACAGCTTCTGGCAAGTTGTGCAAGAGAACATATCGGCTGTGGATCTGGAAATGATGAATGCCGTAAAAATTCCCACTTTTATACGTTTTTCCGTGACATTCGTGTCTTTTCTGCAACCTCCGTGTCTCTTCGGTCACCTCCGTATCTTTTCGGTGACGTCCGTGACTATTCGGGCACCTCCGTGTCTCTTCGGTAACCTCCGTGTCTTGTCGGCAACCTCCGTGTCTCTTCGGTCACCTCCGTGTCTTTTCGGTGACGTCCGTGACTCTTCGGGCACCTCCGTGTCTCTTCGGTAACCTCCGTGACATCTTCGGTCACCTCCGTGTCTCTTCGGTGACCTCCGTGATATCTTCGGTAACCTCCGTGTCTCTTCGGGCACCTCCGTGACATCGTCGGTCACCTCCGTGTCTCTTCGGTCACCTCCGTAACTATCCGGCTGTTCAGGTGTAAACCCCGATGTACCCGTATGGAACACACAGCTAAAGGACCCGGATAGAAGTACCCGGATGTAGACGCGGACGTCATTGACAAGAGCCCGGATGTACAAAAACCCGGATGTACCTGGATGTAAAAGTCTCCGGATGTAAAAGTGCCCGGATGTTTACGAATGTTCCACCATTCCGGACTTCTATCAGGTCCATGTCCAGAAGCTCTCATGTCCTGCATGTGAATAGTCATATTGTCTGTGCATGCATGTGTGTATGCGTCTGTGTGTGTGTATGTGTGTGTGTGTGTGCGTGTGTGCACGTGTGAATGTGTGGTGCGGCGTGTGTGTTCAGGCGCGCAGGCAGTGTGATGTGCAGACAGAACTTGGGTATGTGTGTATGCGTCTGTGTGTGTGTATGTGTGTGTGTGTGTGCGTGTGTGTGTGTATGCAACCACCACCACCATCACCACTACGACCACCACACACCGCCACACACCACCACTACCACCACCACCACCGGGCGTTGACGCCCGTCAACGCCACCACCACCACCACCACCACACACCACCACACCACCACCACGACCACCACCACTGGGCACACATACCTGGTGCACCAGCCCGGTAGGCATAGTCAGTGGTGCACGCCTTGGAGCTCAGCGTGTGGAGAGCCGGGAAGTGACATTTGATAGACCCCTGCGCTGCTTGAGCCCACGTGACCTTCGAACTGACAGACCTGCTCGCGCTAACAATACCGGATAAAAATTGCGCGCAGGGGTCAAAGGTCAGTTCGGGTCACGTGAACGGAAACGAAAGTGACCTCACAGAGGTCATATGCAAATGTCACTTCCGAGCTCTGAGCTCCACACGCTTTGAGCTCCAAGAGCTCCGATCGCCCCCACACCCTGGTGTACCCTATGCCCTACGGGCTATAGGGTACAGAGTGCACCAGGTATGTGTGTCCAGTGGTGGTGGTCGTGGTGGTGGTGTGGTAGTGTGGTGGTGTGTGATGGTGGTGGTGGTGGTGGTGGCGATGACGGGCGTCAACGTCCGGTGGTGGTGGTGGTAGTGGTGGTGTGTGGTGGTGGTGGTGTGTGGTGGTGTGTGGTGGTGGTAGTGGTGATGGTGGTGGTGGTGGTGATTGCATACACACACACACGCATACAAACAGACGCATACACGCATACACACATACACACATACACACAGACGCAATGCACACATACACACAGACTCATACACACGCGCACACACGCACACACACACGGATACACACACACGCGTAAACACACTCGCAAGCACACACATACACACACACAGAGGCATACATACACATACACATACACACAAACGCATGCACACATGCATACACAGACACACACACACATGCATACACAGACACACACACGCACACACACACGCACACACACACATACACACAGACGCATACATTTCCAGATCCACAGCCGATATGTTCTCTTGCACAACTTGCCAGAAGCTGTTTACTCGTCTAGATAATTTACGACGCCACGAGGCCTCCACCCACAACGATGCTCGGTATACTTGTACAACCTGGGCACGGTCATTCAATCGGGAGGATCATTTACTGCGCCACGAACGCTCATTCCACGAGGGCGCGACGGAACAATGTAACGGTTGTGGTCAACTCTTCAAACGACCCAGTCAGTTAAGACAGCACCAACGTTTGATTCATAGTCCATCACCACGGTATGAGCGACAACTGTCCACTAAAGAGGCACCCATGAGGGTCAGACCTAGTGAAGATGAGCCCGGGGAGACGAATGCCACTGGTGATGCGATCACGGAGAGCCCGCCTATACCCAAAGTTCAGAAGAGCCTAGATATCCAGCCGGTCCCAAGCATTACTGTTCCCGATACTTTTACCCGAGCAGTAACATCCGGGTATTTGACCAACCGTTTACCATCATTAACCGGACATCGCTAAAGCCCGTGCTGGACCAAGTGGACCAATTGGATGTCTTGCAATGGGCCTATGAACAGCGCCCCAACACCAAGTGGGTCGTAGAGAGGATGACCAATGTTACGTTCTTCGTGACCAAATTACGGAATCTTCCCATCGGGTGAATGTATTCACCCATGCACTGATAGATACTCAGAATGCACAAACAACTATCTGAGGATATGTTGCCTCAACGGTATCCTGGCCGGCCCGACGATGATTAGAATAAACCGTTCAGAGCGAACATGGCCGAAGATGGAACTTTCTGAAATGGAGACTTCTGATTGGACAAGAATACATCTAACGGACAGGAACGAATATGACAAATGCAAATGGTGTCCTCTGATTGGACAAGAGTCTTCTTGAATTGTAAATATACCCAACGCGGCTCCCCCAGCGTGGGTATGATGTAACATTGGGGAGAATAAACTATATGAAAAACTTCTTGTTGTTGTTGTTCTCTCATGGCTCATCCTTGTTGTTGTTGTTGTACTCTCTCCGGTCTGTTAAGGCGTAACGACGGACGTCACTGCATTTCGAAGAATGAGTGACAATTCCATGGAATATCTAGAAAATCAGAGCTTCTGAGCTATTTCACCAGGGCGTTGAATCATTGAGCTTGGTGCTGGCGGGCGTTGCTACAAGATGACACCTCACACGACGCATTCGGACCAAGGATGGTCCATCTCTACACCAAATACCTTCCTTCACTGCCCCAAAATACCCGCTTTCGCTACTACTCGTACTGATGACGTCACCGATGACGTCACAGATGACGCGGACATCCCGCAAATCGGGATGTACACCCCCAGAGCTACAGCATGACACTTCCCTAGACACATTCGGACCAAAGATGGTCCCTCTCTACCCCAAATACCTTCCTGTACTGCCCTAAAATGCCCACTTTCGCTACTACTCGTACTGATGACGTCACCGATGACGTCACAGGTGACGCGGACATCCCTTAAATCGGGATGTACACCCCGAGAGCTACAACATGACACTTCCCTAGACACATTCGGACCAAAGATGGTCCCTCTCTACCCCAAATACCTTCCTTCACTGCCCCAAAATGCCCACTTTCGCTACTACTCGTACTGATGACGTCACAGGTGACGTGGGCAGCCCTCAAATCGGGGTCTACTCCCCGAGGGCTACAAGATGAGACCTCCCACGACGCATTCGGACCAAGGATGGTCCCTCTCTACCCCAAATATCATCCTTCAGTGCCCTAAAATGCCCACTTTCGTTACTACTCGTACTGATGACGTCGCCGATGACGTCACAGGTGACGTGGGCAGCCCTCAAATCGGGGTCTACACCCCGAGAGCTACAAGATGACACCTTCCAGGACGCATTCGGACCAAGGATGGTCCATCTCGACCCCAAATACCTTCCTGTACTGCCTCAAAATGGCCACTTTACTTACTACAACCAACTGCGCATGCGCAGATTGACGCGACTTGCACTTAAAAACACACCATTCTGACTCTACCCGACACAAGCTTCACTTTGACACCTTCCACGACCCATTCGGACCCATAGCGGTGCATCTCTACCCCAAACACACACCCACATACCTCCCAAAATGCCTGCTTTCTATACTACGGCCAGACTGCGCATGCGCAGACTATTGAAAACGGACGAACCATTAGTCCAGTCGGATGCTCCTCCACGAGAGCTTCAAAATAAGACCTCATACGACATCATAGGATCATTAGGGGCTCACCTAGACCCCAAAACGTCCACCCCGTATGGGCCTATACCCCCATAGCCATGCAGTATAGGCCTATGGGCCTACCCAGGCCTCGGTGAACTTTTCCAAAAATTCACCGTTTCGCTCCGGGACCCTTCCCATCGTGTTCTAAATGACGAGACGTGAAAAACAAATCCAAACAGCCCATATCACAATGAACGTGTGTGAATTTCCAAGGTTAAACCTATACCCCCATATAGCCAGTATGGGACTATATGGGCTATATGGTACTTTTCCAAAAATTTCACCGTTGCGCTCCGAGACCCTTCCCATCGTGTTCTAAATGACTAGACGTGAAAACAAATCCAAGCAACCCATATCACAATGAACGTGTGTGAATTTCCCAGGTTGAACCTATACCCCCATATAGCCAGCCTATAGGCCTATATACAGGCCTACCCGGTACTTTTCCCAAAAAATTCACCGATTCGCTCCGGGACCCTTTCCATTGTCATTTTCTTGGCGAGACGAGAAAAACGAGACCCCACAAGCCATAGTAAAGCCCACAAAATTTGTTTGACCACCCCTCCCCCCATACAGCCATTTTCCCTTATATTGTATAATACAGACCCCTATTGTAGGGGTAAAGTCCGAGTTCCGCTTTTTATATTTTCGGAAAACAATCCTAATTTTACATCCACCCACCCCATTGACTGGATAGGCAGGCCCCAATAAGCCCGGGGACCGATATTAGCCCTTTTGGCTAGAGTTGATAGGTGTTTTCCCCTATTTTAGGGGTAAATTCCGTATTCCGCTTTTTATAGTTTCGGGAAAAAATCCTAATTTTACATGCACCCACCCCATTGACTGGATAGGCAGGTCCCAATAAGCCTGGGGACCAATATTAGCCCTTTTGGCTAGGGTTGATAGGTGTTTTCCCCTATTTTAGGGGTAAAGTCCGTATTCCGCTTTTTATATTTTCGGGAAAAAATCCTAATTTTACATACACCCACCCCATTGACTTGATAGGCAGGTCCCAATAAGCGCGGGGACCTATATTAGCCCTTTTGGCTAGGGTTGATAGGTGTTTTCCCCTATTTCAGGGGTAAAGTCTGTGTTCCGCTTTTTATAGTTTCGGGAAAAAATCCTAATTTTACATGCACCCACCCATGACTGGATGCCCCTTCACGAATGCTTCACTTTGATACCTCACTCGACCCAATCGGACCATGCAGCGTATTTGAAGTCTGGGGGCTACTTTTTCTCTGCGGAAGCTTTTTCCCGCGACCGCATTACCGCTAGACCGCATCACCGCGGAAGAATATATGCCCAGGGGCCCTTTGCCGGAACTGTAGTCACCCAGAGTTACCTCCTCCCTAGATTGGAACTCTTCTGTGCTGGAGGTAGTTTTTGGTCTCTTGAGCTGGTGGCGCCCCCTGGCGGAACTCCCCATCATCTCCCCGGCAAAATGTGACTCGAAATCATTGCTACCTACTACTTAGGCTTCTACATAATTGTACAGAATTCTTACGATTTGCGAGCAGACAATCTCTGGAATAGTTAGTAATGAAATGATAGACATAACAATCAGTTCGACAGTGAATTAAAGTGAAACAATTAACGACATCGTTGTATAGTATATTCTGGCTTTAGTTATTGTTCCCCGCCGCAACGCGGCCGGGGGACTTTAAAATGGTTCTTGCTTCTATGTGTCCGTGCATGTCCGTGCATGTCTGTTCGAATGATTACTTCCTAACGCTTTGTTGGATTCTTCTGAAATTTGGCATACGCATTCCTTGCGACAAGACGCCAGCTGGTATCGCATTTCAGCAAGATCTGCCTGAAGGTGGCGCCACTGGGTCAAAATGGATCTTGCTTCTATGTGTCCGTGCATGTCCGTGGATGTCCGTGCATGTCTGTTCGAATGATTACTTCCTAACGCTTTGTTGGATTCTTCCAAAATTCGGCATACGCATTCCTTGTGACAAAACGCCAGCCGGTATCGCATTTCAGCAAAATCTGCCTGAAGGTGGCGCCACTGGGTCAAAATGGATCTTGCTTCGTTGTGTCCGTGGATGTCCGTTACAAGCGATAACTTCCAAATGCTTTCTTAGATTCTTCCGAAATTCAGCATACGCATTCCTTGTGAGAAGACGCGGTTGCGTGCTGGATTTCAGTACTGGAGTTTCGCTTCTTCGTGTCCGTTCCAGTTAAAATGGGTCTTGCTCTCTTTGTGTCTGTGGATGTGTGTTCAAATTCTTCACAGGCGATAACTTCCAAAAGCTTTGTCGGATTCCTTCGAAATTTAGCATATACACTCCTTGTGACCAGACACGTTGGTATTGCGTTTCAGCAAGATCCACCTGAAGGTGGCGCCACTGGGTCTTGTTCCAATGTTCTGTGCATGTCCGTGGTTTCTATACAAATTCTTCACAAGCGATAAATTCCAAATGCTTTGTCTAATAATTAGGCATCCCTAAATGCGTTTGTCATTTTTGCTTCTTTCTTCCGCTTCTCGCTGTTAGTTTTGAATCTCATGTCGCTTTAAATGGAGGACACCATTTTCTTAAATTTGCTGTCCAGTCTTTCTATTCTACATCATATCATTTACACTAAAGCTTTTGCAGGAACCATATTTTATTTCAGAAGTATGATATGAAATAACTGGCGTGGAATCCCCGCAGTACCAAACCTGTGTTAGTTTTGAATTTCGTGTCGCCTTAAATGAAGGACAACATTTCCTTCAATTTTCCTATGAAATCATTCTATTCCACATCATATGATTTACCCTAAAGCTTTTGCATGAACCATATTTTATTTCAGAAGTATAGTATGAAATAACTGGCGGGGAAATCCCCGCAGTACCGAACCCCTAGTTTTTATACGCCCGCCAAAAGGCGGACGTATTATGTGATGGCGGTTTCCGTCCGTCCGTCCGTCCATCCGTCCGTCCGTCTGTCCGTCCCCCGTGTCCAGTCTATATCTGGGACAGTTTTGTATCTACAGTTCTAATTTTTGGTGAGTGGATACCCTATGGAAAGACGATGTGTCGTGTACCAAGATGAAGATCAAGGTCAGAGGTCAAAGGTCACTGGCCGAAGAAACAGGAAATCACTGAAGTGTTCGTGTCCGGTCTATATCTGTGAACGTTTTCTATCCACAGTTGCAATTTTTTGTGAGTGGATACGCCAGATGGAGACGATGTGTCGCATACCAAAATTGAGGTCGAGGTCAGAGGTCAAAGGTCACTGTTGCCTAAAATCAGGAAATCAATGATCATTGACAATTTTCTATCTACAGTTCTACATTTTGGTGAGTGGATGCCCTAAGGAGGAACGATGTGTTGCATACCAAATGTAGGTCGAGATCGGAGGTCAAAGGTCAGTGTGACCGAAAAATCAGGAAATCATTAAAAAATTCTAATTTTTTGTGAGTGGATTCAATAGGGGGAAATGAAGTGTTGCATACCAAAATTTAGGTCAAGGTCGAAGGTCAAAGGTCACCGTGACCCAAAAATTAGGAAATTATTAAAAATAACATTTCTTTGTGTCAGTAGATACATTAGGGGGACACAATGTGTCACATATCAAAATGTAGGTCAAGATCAAAGGTCAAGGTGACTGTGACCCCACAATCATGAAATTGTTAAAAATCATGATTTTTTGAGTCCATTGAGAAATTAAGGGTAGCCGTTTTGTCCTGTACCAAAATTTAGATCCAGGTCAATAGTAAAGATCACTGTGACACCAGAATCAGGGTCAAAGGTCAGTGTGACCTAAAAATCAGGAAATCATTAAAAATTACTAATTTTTGGTGAGTGGATTCAGTAGGGGGAAATGAAGTGTTGCATACCAAAAATTAGGTCAAGGTCAAAGGTCACTGTGACCCAAAAATCAGAAAATTATTAAAAATAACAAGTGTTTGTGTCAGTAGATACATTAGGGGGACACAGTGTGTCACATATCAAATGTAGGTCAAGGTCACTGTGACCCTAAAATCGTGAAATTGTTAAAAATCATGATTTTTTGTGTCCATTGAGAAATTACGGGGAGATGGTTTGCCATGTACCAAAATTTAGGTCAAGGTCAATAGTCAAGGACACTGTGACTCCAGAATCAAGAAATCTTGAAAATTGCTTTTTTTTTGTCAGTAGATACAGTAGGGGGACATGATGTGTCACGTACCAAAATGTAGTTCAAGGCCGAACGTCAAGGTCACTGTGACCCCCAAAATCATGAAATTCATCAAAATCATGATTTTTTTGGTGTCTATTGATACATTGACGGAAGACGATGAGTCGTGTACCAAAATTTAGGTCAAGGTCAAAGGTTAAGGTCACTGTGACCCCAAAATCAGGAAATCATCAAGTCACATTTTCATATGCCTGTCGAAGACGAGGTCATGTAATGCGATGTTGCGTTCTGTCCATTCATCCATTAACATTTGTTGTCCATGCAATATCTCTAGTTTCAAGGTATGGAATGGTATCAAATATCTTACTCGCATGGCGAAGAGGAGCCATACATCAATTTGTCAAAGGTCAAGGTCACAGTCCCCCAAAACTGAATCAAGTTTAGCTGACTGTATGTGTTGGGTTGGAATATTCCCCTACATGTATATGGCATTTGTCCTGTGGAGTTGTCTCCCTTGTTTGAAACAGCTACATTTAGTTAAACTGTTGTGAAATAAAAAACATAACTTTTACTAATTTACCGGGGAGAGGTTTCCTTTATGAACTTTATACCTGTTTATCAACTCAAGAACAAAGGTTTACTTCATCACTTTCTTCTTCCTTCATGAAAAATTCTCTCATCTGAAAGAAATCCATTTGCGGGAAAACTACCCTTTTCTTGTGTTTGACTATTGTTGATTTCATTGTGGGATATGTGGGCTCTCGGTTCTTGCTCCAAGGTCACCCAGTTTCCAAGAGTTAAGCTCATTTTAGTTTATCATTCAATTTTAGATGTTACATTCTCAGAAGCACAAAATTGTAGACCTTTCTCTGGATTGCTAGCTACCAATTGGAATCAATGCTATTAAACAACCTTGAAATTTGGACCAACGTAATTCCAGATATACGGGCGTATATTGAAGCCCTTTGGGCTCTTGTTGAATTTCGTATCATCTTAAATGAAGGACAACATTTCCTTCGATTTTGCTATCAAATAATTGTATCTCACATCATATGATTTACCCTAAAGCTTCTGCAGAAACCATTTGTGTCCACACTGTAACTTACTATATTAATTACAACTGAGTTCCTAAAGTTTTGGTGCACACTGTGCATATGATCAATTTCCTGAATTGAATTGAGTTCCACCTTGTCGTTTTTCGGACTGACAGATGATGGCATGCAGTTGTCAGTGTGGTTGTTTCATGTACAGGGAGTTTTCTATGGCTTTCATGTCAGCACACCTACCACTACCCTCAAGAAGAGCATGTCCCCATCCTCAGGGGGCCGAGCCGCACCCTCTATTTCTCAAACTAGCCCTCGCCCGATCCTCATATATTGTGTTTGAGCATATATATCTCCAATATATCTTGGCAGAAGCTGAAATTTGTGTGTTGTCTGCAATATTGGGATAATTGGAACCCCAAAAGGTTTCAATTTATCAGGCACAGGCCCATGTTTTTGTGTTTGGTAAATATGTCCCTTGTCTATAGATCTTGCTTGGAGTTGTTTTACGTGCCAATCCGCTTCTGGGTGGCGCCACCTCGGGCCAAGTTAAAATTGCATCTCCAGACAATAACTTTTGAAAACCTTGAGGATTATTTCCAAAGGTGTGGTGGTACCTTGCCTAAGATCTGGCTTGAGAATGTTTTTCATGTTGATAGGGGAACCACCTGAAAGCTAAGTTAAGTGTTTCCAGACAATAACTTTTGAAAACCTGAACCGATTCATTCCAAATTTGGTGTGTAGGTACCTCGCCTCAATTTCTCATTTGGCATTGTTTTTCATGCCGATCCACACATAGGTGGTGCCACCTGGGGGCAAATTTAAAATTATGTTTCCGGACAATAACTTTGTAATACTTAAATGAATTCTTTCCAAGTTTGGTATACATGTGTCTTACCTGAAGGTTTCACTTAGTATTGTTTTTCTTGTTGATCTGCTCATAGGTGGCGCCACCTGTAGGCCAAGTTAACATTTTCTATTTCCAATGTCAAGGGAATTGCCTCGGTTGGGATTATTTTTATTGCCTATCTGCCTACACATGGTGCTACCTGAGGGCCAAGGTAACATTGCATTTCCGGACACTAACTGTTGGACCTTAATGGATTCTTTTAAATTTGGTATTGGGTACCTACCCTCAAGGCATCTTATGGGGCCATTAACTTGAGAACTGCTCATCGGAATCTCCTCAAATGTAGCATGCATGTATCATGCCAGGAGATGTTGCGTGGGATTGCCTTTCGCTCACTTTTACTTACAGGTGGTGCCACCTGGTGGCGAAATACCAGATTTGTTTCCGGGTAATAACTTGAAAACCACTCGTCAGATTCTTCTTAAATCTGGTATGAATATATCATTGCGTTTCGCTCACTTGTGCTTACAGGTAGCACCACCTCGTGTCAAATCTAAATTTGATTTCGCTCATCAGATTTTTCTCCAATTTGGTATGCAGATACCATGCCATGATATGTCCCTTGGGATTGTATTTCACCTGCTTCTGCATACTGGTGGCGACACAGAAAAATCTGAAATTTGTTTCTGGCAATAATTTGACAACTGCTCATCGGATTCTTCTCAAATTTGGTATTCATATGCCATAAGATGTCACTTGGGATTGTGTTTCGCACACTTGTGCATACAAATCTAAATTTGGTTTCCGGGCAATAACCCCTTTTCAGATTCTTCCCAAAGTTCGTATGCTAATACATCATGTCATGAGATGATCCTTGGGATTACATTTCGCCCACTTGCACCTACAGGTGGCGACACCTGGTGGAAAATTTAAAATTTGGTTTCCAGACAATAGGTTGAGGATGCATTCAGCTTCTCGTCAAATTTCGCTTCTCGGTTACATAATTTCCATGCTTCACTGCATGGAAACTATATTACAGAAGCAAAAAACCGTTCAGACAACCGTTCTGAGTTGATTTTAAAACTTGGGAAGGCAGAAAGACCCTTCTGCATCCAACGCCTATGAAGTAGCAGTTGCCTCCCTCATGTATATCCCCCGAGACCAACAATGCAAAAAAATATTGCTGCCATTTCGGCGGGGGACTTAGCATCCTCTGGCTGCTTGTTTGAAAATAAGAACAAACATGGCCACCCGTGGTCTATTAATCTCCCTGAAATTGAACCTTATTATAAATGTGAAATTGACTATTGTTGTTGTTGTTCCGGAAGTCCCTCCTTTCAAACTAGGAGCACCCTCTTACAGAGGTATTTAGAAGCTTGCAGTAACCCCGCCGCTTACTAGGGTGGTCGAGACAGGGTCAGTAGCAGTCGAGGTCCCGTACTGTGCAGTAACTTATTTACAGTGCATTGACACCTCCTGACTGTACATATAGACCCGTCCCTTTTTCTGACCAAGTGTGCGCGATGTACTACTGTGAGTGGATTTATATAGCGGTCACTGAATGACACCCAGGTACTTTATTCCCAAGTGCCTCCGCTGGCGAAGGTCTAGCGTAGCAACTAGTTCCACCATCAGTCCATATTACCCTGGACACCGAATCAGTCCAGCGCCTTGTGAATAGGCGAGTATATACGTAAGCGGTCACTGGCGAGGCGCGAACCCACGCCAGCTGTAGCACTCTGGGTCAGAGTCAGACACTCTAACCATTCGGCCACGACACGCTCTTGAAGTCAGAGTTACAAAACTGTATGAGTCGCAGATTTACAACAGGACACAGCGAGTCTGTTTCAATCGAAAAGGGTAGATTTTCACGACATATCCATATGTTCGTTTCATCACACGTTCTGGAATTCTGTCTGCCGGGTAAACACCAACGGCATACTCTTCTAGTTACGGATCTGAATGTATAGCGCATCGTAACTCGTTTGTATTCATAATCGGTCGCAGACAATGTTTAGAGTTTGGTCAATTTTAGAAAGGGAGGGAACTTCAGCATATGTTCTAAAGGTCACAATTTCTGATAGGGGTTCTTCGATGGTTGCTTCCAGTCGGATGTCGGCTCTGTGGGGGAATATGTCAATCATTCCTATATTCGAATAAAACTCATACAATGCATAATTCCTAGCAAAGTTGTTCTGGTCGATGTAATTACCTGTTCCTGTTTTCCCAAATGACGCCGAACAGGCTGAAATAGGCCGAATTTCAGTAACAATCTTAGGAAAATGCGAATTTTGTAAGGGCCGACCTGATTTATTTATCCCTTCAAAGTCAAAGAGATTGGCTTTACAGTCATCATTCGCGGCTTTGGAGGTGATCAATCTAGCTGTGGACGCAACATATTATTCTAGTTGTACATAATCTGCCTGGTCTAGATTCTCACCTCGATCCGGGTGAAGGGATACTTCGCGGTGGTCTGTTTTAGAGCTTTAGCATGTCTCGAAATAATTCGGAGATTCAATCGGACATTCAACTCTTTGAAGTAAATATCCTCTATAACGAGTTTATAGGCTGTGTTGTCATCGATAAGCTGACATGAAGGTGAAATTGCGATAGGGACCCATATAATTTAACGCTAAACAACGATATTGATTGATTATATCTTGTAAAATCCACTCACCTGCTTAAACCAGCATTTTAAACAGAATGTGGGTTGGCTCAATCTAAATAATCGCCATAATCGTTTAGAAGAAAGTTGCCTCCGAAGTTCACAATGTTCTGGATGTACGTTTTGAAAGGGAAGTTGACGGTATTGGAAATAATGTTTTTCCCCTGCATCACAGCATCTACTTGTGACCACATTGACTGTAACAATAGGTTGTTGGGACCGCGTTTGTCCTCATCCGAACCTCCGCACCACTTTAACTTTGACGGAGAGTCTACTCTGTTCGATGTCTGTATATAATAAATTTCCTGTCCCGATAACATAAACTGCAACAGGCCTTCGACTGTGATTTGTGAAGACGGTCTCACCTCTACGTAATACATTCGTAATACATCCATCCAACCACCATGGTGATAAGATATTTTATACCTCATCAGTTTTTCCTGAATTGAATCGCTATAGATAAACTTACCAAAATAGTGATATTGTTATATATATTATCTTTATTATAAAATTAGAATTGTGCGATATTTGTAACATTCTGATAACTATAGTTGAATTATTCGAATTTTAAACGAATTTGAGTTTGTGAAAAATTAGTTTTTAAAAATTATTATCAAAAATATTCGAACTTTCAGATTCTTACAAGACAGTTTTTACAGCTTCTTTTTTATTTCATCCTGGAAATGATTTTATGACACTTAATTTCGATGATTCGAATAAATCAAAGTTATCCATCAAACAAAAGCATGGATAACTTTGAAACGGAGGGAGAAATGAGTCACGCTTATTTAATAATACGGATGTCCAGCATTCTTTTCAAATTTCAGGACTCCACGATACAAGATTGATACCATATGTGTTATAAGAAGGCAATTCCGAAAAGAAGAGGTAAAAAGTTTGAAGGAGAACACGTCAAAACTTACCGAAAAGTGAGCGATATAGTTTTCTTCTATTTATGACCGGTAGTTATTTCATTCAAGTTAAATGACTAATAATTCAATGGCTTTTCAAATTCATTTGTTATAACGTTTAGAGAAAGTTAGTTTCTTGGTCAATTCATCATAATGTACTCGATAAACATGTGTGACCCAACTGCAATGCTCGTCGACTAGTTCTTTTTTGCGTGTGGATAACTCCAGATATCTCTCATTTTAAAAGCATACGTTTTGGTATCAGAGATATTTTTTGAACGCTTTCTTTTAACCAACATATGGAATCGATCGTGAATTTTAATATTAGGCGAAAACAAGAATTTTCTAATTTTGGAATTGGAGCGATATGCAAGAGGTGGGAAGATTTGAAGACGTCTGGCGACCAAAAAGCAACCATATGACTCCACAGGGAAGCATCCCTCGTCACCTCACATTCCGACCCGATAACACGGTGGGTCTTCGGACGTAGTTTTAGTATCTCAGCCGCGCTTTTATTGTAGCTGTTCCTGTGGAGACTGTGAAGTATCCACACGGCCCTTAGCACCGTCTTAAGCGGAATTAGATACACTAGCCCGGGAGCTGTGATGACAGATCTGTAGGGGCGATATATATCACAGCACCCCCACTTTCACTAAAATTGAAGTTAATCCTTTGACAGTAGATCTGCCTCGATAGCCACGGCAGGTGCAATTACGCGTGACTCCCAGTGGTTCGTTCAACTGTCTCTTTCCTATCTCTTCAGCATAGAAAATATTTTGAATCAATGAGAACTGGACTATTTCCGACCGGAAATTGTCAAAGTTATTATAACTGTAAGCATAGTGATCCTTCCTTAGAATAGTGTGATAATTTCATTCACATTTACCTTACATGGGAGTGTGACTAACGTCACAGGACCTACGAAGTAGGGTTTGATATGATTTAAGTGTGTACCTTGACCTAAGACTGACCATTAGCTTTTCCGGGCTTGGATTAGTAGAAAGGAATAAATGTGTACAGTCCAAACAACAGCTGAGATAATAATTATGTCTACAGGTTTATCGGCCACCTAAGTAGGTCAAATCTTCATCAAAAGTTTTTCATCAAAAGTAGGTCAGCTCAAAACTTGCTGGTAACACTCTCCTAATAGACGTTCATGCTAGTATATTATAAAGTAATGATCACCTTACTTGTAATAACAAACATATTTGTTTTTGAAAAAAGCTTTAGCAAATACAAATGGACGTAGGAGGCATTGATACATGTTTCTGCCAATTTCGAGGTTTCTAGGTCACCTAATTAGGTCAACAATTGAGTCGGAAAGTAGGTCACATTGACCTTGACGCAATTAGGTGGGGTCACAGTGATATTGACTTAATTAAGCGCATGATCATGGTCTTAAGAGTCATTAGGACATGTTTTTGCCAATTTCGAGGTTTATAGGTCACCTAAGTAGGTCAAATTTTCATTAAAAGTCGGTCAGCTCAGACCTTGTTGGTAACAGTCCCCTAATGCACGTTCATGCCAAAAATCAAGGTTCTAATGTCAACAGTTCTCCTTATTTTGCCGGAGAAAGGATTAGGATGGACTGACTGACTGACTCAATCACTCATTACCGGACAATTGTAAATGAGAGGCTACTTCGTTGGAATTTACACCAGTTATCACTAATTTTAAAAAATCCCCATGCTTAAGAGAGAGGAAAGATACCAGAAGGAAGAACCGCTGGTAGGCACGTGTCAATGCACCTACCGTGTCTATCGGGGCAGATCTATAGTTCAATTATAGCGGTCGAATAAAGACGAATATTGACTGTGAGGGTATGTACCATCATCGCTTCCGCAAAATGTTACAAAAGTACAATGTTTTTTATTTCATAAAGACAGTTTGCTAATTAACAATATTCGTGCCTTATAATAGTTCATAACCATTCAGTCAATTTCAATAACAGACTTAATAGTTCTGTGTAGAGGAAAAGTTGTATTCTTGTCACAAGTCGCTTGCCAATCATCTGAATTAAGTGAAAAGGTCATAGCTCCTCCAAATCCACTCTCTTTGATCCACTGGCTCTACAAAAGCAAAAGAGATGCTAATTCAATGCCATAAATGGCTTCAATATTTAATCTATCGACAGAATGGGGAGTCTTGTTCCGATTATATCCGTCATCGTAGTGGTGAATGATAATGAAGAGGAACACGAGAAAGACAAGGGAGTTTCAATTTGACTGGTCTACATAATACACAAGCAATGACCGGAAGGTTTATGCAGAAACAAATTATTATAATATTCATACTCACTTTGAATAGGACACTATCGATATCGTCATAAGTTACCCAGGTCTGATTACGATAAAGATATGGAACCATGCTCTCGTCGTCAAATACTCTTAGGAAGTTCTGTCGTATCATGCTGCAGGCCTGTCAATATTAAATCCACGATGTATCTGCATGTTGACGTGTGTGTGTGAGGGGGGGGGGGGGGCTGTTAAAATATCATGCGCGATATCACTGAAAACAATTCAAACTCAATCCCCTCCCATCCCCGCCTTCGCTTCGCTCACTTCCTTCGTTGCTATGCTACTACTTTATTACATCACAGTAATGTTTCGTGAACTGTCTATTTTTGTCCCCGACACGTGAAATTGCGATTTAATTTTCAATGAAATGTGCAATGAAAAGAGATTAGACACCCCCTCTATACCATTCTCTATAATGAGTGCACGGTAATCACGTATACATAACTATATCTTCATGACAATTCAGGTTCTCTATAAAAAAGTTCACGGTATTTACGTATACATAACTATATCTTCATGATAATTCAGGTTCTCTGTAAAGAGTGCGCGGTAATTACGTATATACATAACTATATCTTCATGATAATTCAGGTTCTCTGTAAAGAGTGCGCGGTAATTACGTATACATAACTATATCTTCATGATAATTCAGGTTCTCTGTAAAGAGTGCGCGGTAATTACGTATACATAACTATATCTTCATGATAATTCAGGTTCTCTGTAAAGAGTGCGCGGTAATTACGTATATACATAACTATATCTTCATGATAATTCAGGTT
>JAVTVY010042233.1:0-18256 GCA_036873755.1 Hanleya hanleyi
CTTGAAACTTTGAAATAAAATCATTATAATCAGCGGTGTGAAATTTCAATGTTGTCCAAAACATTTATTCCAAAATATCATCTTGAATAAATTATCTGGAAGTCGGTAGATGGCTCTTGGTGTCTCCGGCATCATCGGGACTATATTGTGATGAGCTGTTACAGAGAAAATATGTTTTTATCATCTTTGCAAGACAATTAGGTTCGAATTATCTGCAACTGTCCAGTTCTCGGAACACTTGGATCAGTACCAGACTTGTGAATGCAATGCCCCTTATCAGACATCTATAGCATTAAGTGACATTAATATTGTCATTCAGCATCGGTTCACATTAGATCTTACACCATGCAACGACCAGAAGTCATTCATGGGGTTCATGGAACTGCCTAAATTATTCAATGTGTCAAATTAAATTAACCACAATTAAGGTGACAGTTTTCTGCTTATAGCTAATCGTACCACAACCCGAATACAGCGATGTTTGCGCAAAGGTCAGTGTTTTTACATCTCCCTAGTATAATCCGTGGCGTGTCCAACTCCTACTACTCCTCCTCCTCCCGCACTTTACTCACTGTACAGCGGGTCGCATAGGTGTGGCACGGGATAGGGTGGGGCGAGAGACCTGGGGTTTTTGCTACCGGAGATTCCATGGGCCGGGCTTGCACCCTACAGTAGAATGGGTCGACTGCGCATGCGCGATGAGTAGTATAGAAAGGGCACGCGATCTCCCTATCCCCATAGGTGTGGCGCGGGATAGGGTGGGGCGAGACATGGGGTTTTCGCTACCTGAGATTCCATAGGCAAGGCTTGCACCCTACAGTAGAATGGGTCGACTGCGCATGTGCGATGAGTAGTATAGAAAGGGCACGTGATCTCCCTATCCCTATAAACTAACCCATGGGGGTGAATGAACCCATGGGGGTGAATAAGCCATGGGGTGAATGAGCACTCGTTTATATAATAGCCATCGTGAATATCCCCGATGGACATAATTCATGTGACATAGTCATCGGACTTTCTGACATCAGCAAATGTAATGTATGATGTAATATGCACACGCGCACTCCGCACGCATGGTTGTTGTTGATGTGTACACATCTTTTCATGTGCGGATACGACAGACAAGCTCATTTAATATTGAGATAAGCAAATATGGACTTGGAACAATCCTTAGATAATGCTTAGAAGTGGCTTGAGGTAACTTTTGCACTGAAGAATAAGCAGATAGAAGTTTTGGAGTACCTTTATGAAGGGAAAGACTTGGTCAGTTTTGAAGAAGAATCCCCACGACTCGGCATTTTTTGCCGAAAAATATCGAACCATGGAGACATAGCACTGGCCGACGCCAGGCATTAGCCAATCGAATCGCTGCCCATAACGATCCAATTGCTGGTCCAATTACTTCATTATCCGTCGGGGATAGTTTCGCGATGGCTATTATCATATAAACGTAAAACAGTGACCTTCGCCCAAACATCGCCGTGTTCGGGTTGAATTGTACAACAGACATGCGACATCTTGTATAAAAGAAGTCAATATGTCTGTGATCTTCATTCAAGTCAATGTTTTTGAAACTGTACAATTTTAATGATTAGCCTCGATGAAACACACACATGCTTAAATTGTGGATTAAGAAATCTAGATGCATGCTAGTTTGTTAATTGCAGTCCCCAATGGATAATACTTTTCATGTACATGTAGCACTGATTGATTTCCGGACATCCCAAGTTCCATTTATGGATTGACTGCAGTATTCCATGATGCCAAATAATAGCCTGTCAGGCCCAAGGGTTGCTGCTATAAAACTATTGCCGGTGAAAATTATACATTCCTGGCATGGCTGGCACCTATGCATGGCAAGATGTGTGAATGCTGGAGAATCAAAGAGCATGATGTGTGCCATACATTTAGCCAGTCAACAGCTTTTAGGCAGATTACAGTTGAATGGCTAGATTGGGCATGATGTACCAATGATGAACTTCTATGCGTGTATATGACGGATCCTTGATTTGTAATATTATCAATCATGTGTTCTCTAAGTTAGCCAGAGAAAGAGAGAGAGAAAGAAAGCGAGTAAAAGAGAGAGGAGGAATCCTGTAATGGAGAGAGTATTCAGACTAAGCTAATAAATGACATATTTATGGATTTATTCAATAGTCTATGTTAAGATGATACAAACCAAAATATAAATGATATTAATTATACGGCAAGGCAACAATAAATACTGATATCTCTACTGCGTATGTAACATGTAGCAGCTATTGTTGAGACAAATCTTCAGATGGATTATACAAAATATAAACAATAGATTTTAACCCTCGGTTTACAGTGTACCTTCATTGAAGGATAATATACCATGAGCCTGTGTCCATCATCCTTCCTCACAAGAGGTTCACACTGCTCTGGCTGTTCATAGCCATGCTCCCAGTTGCGCGAACAATAACAGTAATTGGAGTAATTGTTTGCACACATGAACGATGTCCATCAACCTTTCCGTTTCTGTGCGAAAACATGCTAAATCCATTTCACAATTATGCCGACTGTTTCATGTATTACAATGGACACTAACAGAATGGACACTTTGATTTCATCATCTGCTTCTCTAGTGCAAGCATTCCATGGTCAGGAAAAAGGTTCTTAAATGCATGTGTCAGAATTGTGAGAAAATAAATTCCAGGACCTGGAAATCCTTGAATTCTGACAATATTTGTAAAGAGTCCTGGAAAAGTCCTTGAATTTTGTTGTCCTCTCTCCCCGAAAATATCTGCCACAATTCATTCCTTGCCTTATCAAGCTCTCGATCATAGGTCGTTAAGTGTTCGATATATGTTCAGCACTTCCCTGGCCATGATGTCAAAACCGATAATAAACTAACAATCGCGAGTTTTAAATAATGAAACATGGTATGAGGTGTTAAAAAATGTCCACGAAAATTCAGAAAACGGTCATTTAAATGGAATTTTGTCTTTCACAAAGAGTAGGAACCCTGTACCGATAGCTTTTAAATTTCCAAAGAGATCACGAGCCGGCTTGTTCATGTAGCCTGAGCGACTGTACAAGATGTTTATAGTTCATGAATGGTAACTTGTCTTGTACAGTCAATTGAAACAGCTTATTCAAAAGAGATTGATTAAATACCTCAACTGATGGACTAAGCAGATCCCCCCATGGACTGAGCAGTTTAAAGTTGACCACCACGGATAGGGTGAACCGGGTGAGTTATGTGTGCAGAAGGATGATGGTTCTGATTGGACAGGCAGCATGGACGGTATAGACCACTGAGGTCCCATGTTTCCAGCAGAACATGTGGACCAGTCAAGAATACAGTAATTGTCAATCCTATTGGATATACATGTAAATTACCTAACTTTATCACCACTAAACTATCATGAAATTTGAGTTACAACATACATTACTGTTATTGTACACAATTTGTACAGCTCCGCCTGATGCCAGCACTTTTAAGGACCATTTATACTCATTTCAAGGACCTTTCTCCAGGTATCAGTGTAGTAAAATCTCAAAATTGTCAGATTAGTGGCTCTGGATAAACTCAAATTATTTTCTTCACAATCTCGGACAAAAAAAACCATACCAGACTGAATATTACAGCATTAACTTAATTATCAACATTTTAATTTTAATTCAACAAAAATGATCAATTAGGCTACATGTATATCGAAGCTGGTTCTCTTGAATCTTCTTTTTGTAAATTAAAACTGTTATTTATACACATAAATATTGAGGACTTGCATGTAACTTTGTAGAGCCGTCAATAATGTTCCTCCAATAACGCTGAAAGTGTATTTCATATGATGGGGAATATACCAATATCCCCCATTCCATTCTTGCAGCCCCAAATCATAAGAATGTGAGTATCTTTAGCGTCCCAACTCGGGAGAAAATTTACAATGTTCACCATCTTGACTGACTGCACTCGGCCACAAAATACGAAAGCTATCGAAAGCAGCTGGCCGACTGATCAATCAGCTTGTCTGAGTAGTTGACCGAATCATATTACCGTATTTGAAACGGTGTCATGTCCGTGTAGTCGAGTGAAGTAATTCTGTCAAAACATTTGCAGGAAGTCCCAAAATTATGAGCTAAATTATACTGTGAACAACAAAATTCCCATAGGACAGCATTTTAGCCATCTTCATACAGCTTCAAATCTTCAAATTAGCCTCAAAATATCGGACCACCTAAAGGCTAGCATTTAAAATCCTTGATGTTAATTTTATCCACAAACCAGAGATGAGTCAATCAGAACCAACCCAAGGACTATGTGCAGGGTGATCCTTGATCTATGCGTCACACTTGACACTGTTAACACTATATGATACTATAAGTTACTCATTAGAATACTGCTACTATTTGTAGGACTGTTGGTATGTTACACTCAGTGGTTTTCGATCAGGATCAAGGGTTGACTAATTCACTGGCAAGGTGTTGTAGTACACCCGTGCAGTCCAGGATCATTGTGATGTCTTCTCTATATTCTGGGCAGATGTCGTCCACTCCAATTCCAAGTAGAATCTGAGCATCCACCAATGACATCTTTCCTTGATAGTTGTCATTCCTCCAAATATGGTGATAGGTGTGGTCAGATACATAGGACAGCCAATCAAACCCACTCATTTTCAAAATTCAACTGGATTTGAGGTCAACGTTTGCTTATTTATAAATGCTTTTGAAGAGAACTGGAGGACTGATCTATCAAGGCTAATCTGAAGTGTGAACGGAGAAGTCGGCTTTTGCGTGTAGATGTGGTATAGCCAATATTTACCTCGAGTCAACTCTAAGCATACGTTGTGATGTGCAGACTTTCACTACTGTGTGAAAGATAACACTGAATATCAGTGATATAAGCTTGGAACACCAGATCAGATCTAGCTGGGGGACACATTGATATATATATAAATGTCAACTACAACTATACTGTGGGGATTTCATATTACACATCGGGATACCGCTGAATAAATCCTGCCAGAATCTGATTGGTCGCGTGACAGTCAGCAGGTTCCCTGCATGTCTGAGAATTGTATCCAGCTACGAAAAACTTCAGTAATGTATGATCGCCTAAAGCGATAGCAATTATGTGATTGGTCCTTATGATTTGTAAGTGTTCGAACAGATGGGGAAGGAGAATTGAATCACCATCAGCAGTCCAGACACTGATAATCTTATCTTTGCAATAACATTCAAATCCACATCTGCGGCGAAGGACTGCATTATGGGTACTAGAAGTTGTACGTATAACTTAGTTTACTGAAGCTTAACACCATTCTCAGCACACAGGGTACCATGGGGGACAGTAGAGACATTCAATGGTCTCCTACGTTTGCTGAGCAGAAAGTCTATCTTAGTCAGAATCTCTCTCTCCTTCTTTAAACATACATACAGTATCTCAGTTTTAAGGAGAGTGATCACTCTCCATTCCTCTCCTACCTTTTCTTTCCAGGAGAGCGTTTGATCACTCCCCTTAAAACAGCCAATACAATGGGGAGTGATATTAGACAGAGTTATCACTCTTGCATCACTCATGCAAACCAAAATGCAGGCGAGATCAACAGCTGTCGCAGATTTCACAAACATGTAAGACAACATACATGGACATGTGATTTCACCATTACTATGAGTACTTTGTCCCAGCTCCAAACTGCCAGGCTTTTAAACAGTGGTGCGTCCTGCTGTTGAATACAAGTATATACAAATTTAAACTGATCATGTCCTTGCAAATATGCGGGTCCACGTTTGTGTACCATGTCAATACATATCGAATCAAACTTTCCGAGTGAAGTTCTTTTTTCACACTCCTTGTAAATAAACACCCTTCGTCCAGGACAGAAAACTGTTGGAGGAAATAGACTAGCTCGAAGAAACCAACATCGATCGCATGTATCTTTATGTACATATATATAGCATAGCACGTCAATCAAAGCGTGTCCATTTTAGACAGATCAGTTTAGTCTGAAGGGTCCTGTAGTTGACTGTACGTCGTTGTGTGGTATATATTTCCTATGCTGGTCCCATATAGCTCGAGTCTATCAGTACGCTAATGCTTGCTGTTCTCCGTTGATCGACTGAGACTTTATAATCCCGTCCTCCTCCACTGTCACAGTCTCCTGGCCATTCTCCATCACCCTGTATGGTAAGAACACATAGCCAATTAATCTCTGCTGATTACCCACTCACACACACATTTTTATGGATATTTTATCCGGACTTTCTGAGTTATAGCATTGCAAAAGTGATGTCCCTTTGACTAGCACGCCACCATCAGAGAATACTGTGGAGCAGTTTGTGTAAATAACAATGACAAATTTCAATTTACGGTAATTCCCCTAATAATTCAATCACAGAAAGTTCACTTTTCAACTCAATCATTCAAACACAGAGAAAACGTAATATTCTCGATCTTCATTCAAATTGAAGAAAAGTCATATACTGACAATATGTGACACTTTGTAGCTGGTGCCATGGAGAATATTGCCAGATTTATGCCATTTTTGCTGCACTTCCGGTGATCGAATTATTAGGGGAATTACCGTAGCATACATTTTTTTACATCTAGCAAATCAATAAATGCTGACCTCGATAACCATTAAATTCTAGATCACCCTATAGTAAAACATATAGGCATCAGATCTATCCCACAATTGATAAAATGTAAGAAGTAAACATCTAACAGACAATCTGATTAAAAACCGTCCCAGAAACCAATTCTCTAACTGGATCTGATCCCTTTCATATCTCAAGGCCGTTCGGTGACCTTCTGGCACGGAAATAACTGTACGTTATCTCATCTTTGACCGATCAATGCAACCTACGAGATGGCATGACTTGATATTATGGGACAGCCGCTTTTTACACAACCAACTCGCCGGGTTATATGACCTAGTCAAGGGAAACGGAGATGTTTCCAGATAACCAAAATTAAAACCACATAGCTGTAGCGAAATATGTGACCGACCCATAACCGTTTCAAAATATCATGAATCTATGATTGAAATTTCCTTTGTATTTATCCAAAAATGATTTAAACTCAGTTGCGTAGGAAGGAGCTACTGTACAGTACAAGGCAGAAATAACTTGTTCATAAACGCGAGTAGAACGCGAAGTAATCGGGACTGACCCGCGCTAGTTTATTGAAGAAGTCGCGACTATAAATTTCGGAACACGCGGTTTAGACCCGACTGCTTTCTGTAAACGCGTCAGCGTGTAAAAGCGGCCGATGTCGCTATCGACGCGATCGTCTCGGGTTTTAGCGCGATCCACAGGCATATTTCGAAAGGGATTACTTTATTGATCGCGTCAGATGAAGTCTTGTTGGCCGAACAAGCCAAGATTGACCGCCACGTAAGAAATTCCCCACACAGTAAAATGTTCGTCGAGTGAAAGCTCATTGATAGTCCACACCATTCAATAACGAAATAATCGGAAATATAAGTTCAAAGTTTATTAAGAATCATACTATAAACGTATAAGAAGTTTATTTTGTTGAAGACGTACCTTCATTGTGATGGAAATTGAGAAAATCAGCGAAGAATTTGCCGTTTTTTGAACCATCTTCAGCGTCATCGAAATCTCATTTCCCGCGGTAGAATGTGGGAGATATTGGCCTCATTCCAAAGGCCATTTCCCCCACTTTCGACCTATGATGAGTGATTTAACAACTAACAAAGAAATCACGAAGAATTTGATTGAATAGACATGTCGTTCGATAAAACAAGGTCGACTGAGCTGGTTAATACCGCGAATCTGATTAGTTGAGAATGAGGTCATCGTAGGAGAGTCTGTGAGACAATCGCAGCGATTGACCGGCTGTCTGTCTGTATGCCGGTCTTCAGTGCCGAGTGAATTTATCACAGAGAAAATGCCTCAGTTGGAAACTTTAGCGAGCCGACTGTTGGATTTACAATGGAAATAAAGGGTTTCTCCGATTTATATGTCGGATTAAAACCCACAAAGATGATGTACTGGTATTTTAGCACGATCGTCCGCTTGAATTGAGCGAATCGTGATGAGATTTGTTATGAAAATTATCGTTTGGCTGGGACATAGACGCAAGGTAATGCTCATTGTTGCCGAAATCAATTTTTTTCTCGCCTGGTCTGGTTTTATTTTAGACACAAAAGGGCAGATATTTTCTAGGACAGATTAATTAAAGTGTGGGCTTTCTGAAAATATATATATTTAGCGGGGTATCAATCAAGCTACATGCAAATATATTGCTTCAAAAAACACGGTCCATAACAAAATCCTCCCGCATGCATTCATCTGAGCATACAAGGCTGACAAACGAGACTATCGGCAAGTAGCAAAGGAACTCGTTTATTTACAACACGCGACTTGTTCTGATCGCGTCATGCAGTTACGGCGTACCGTCGACGCGTTTCAGTCGAGATTATGCTTTTGTTTTTGCGCGATTTAGGCGAGTTTTCAGGCTGCGATTAATAAATTATAGTCGCGAAAATGATTTTTTTCACTCGCGTTTATGAGCAAGTTATTTCTGCCTTGTACTGTATGTGATTTCAACGTCAGCCGAGAGTGAAATGAACACCACCACGTGGGGATATTTCATGCTGTGGATTGGTTGTCAGCTTGACTTGATTCTTTGGCCTGAAATTTGAATGAATGTCATCGGCAATCTCTGTCTTACTATATTTAGGAGACTTTGGAATTTACCGGATTCTCTGCTGAGTTTCGTGCAGAAAAGAGGGTCAGATCCACTTTTATATGCCATAGTGGGTCTGTTTTTAATCAGATTGGTCTAAAGGATTGAATGTTAAAGTGATCGTAAACCCTCAAGTAAAGTTTCCATCAAATGAAAGACTATTGCAAACAGTGTGGAAAAATATAAATTGTAATTTTTTTTAACGATTTTATTACACAGAGTAAACTACAAATAACGCATGGTATTCTATGGTGGTCTGTTGCAATGATATTTAGGTCCAGTGACGTCATACTGCCTTAATACATATATTTCAAACTTTGTATGCACTTTCCAATGCTTGATTCAAGCTTAAGGTGTGTATACTTTGAGTTTCAACAGACTCACTGTTCCAATGTGCATGTTTCACCAAAATCTGGGAAATTAAATGCAAGATTCAAATTGACTCGACTCTAATGAAATAACATCTCCCAGATTTTGGTCAAACATGCAAATTGGAAGTCAGTCTGTGTTGAAACTCAAAGTATACACCTTAAGCTTGAATCAAGCATTGGAAAGTGCATACAAATATGACAAAGTTTGAAATATATGTATTAAGGCAGTGTGACGTCACTGGACCTAAATATCATTGCAACAGACCACCATAGAATACCATGCCTTATTTGTAGTTTACTCTGTGTAATAAAATCGTAAAAAATTACAATAAATATTTTCCCACACTGTTTGCAATGGTCTTTCACTTGATGGAATCTTTACTTGAGGGTTTACGATCACTTTAATATTGAATTGTATTATCAGAGCATTGTACCATACTTGAATACTGGTACATTTGCTTAATATCGAAAGCCATGTGTTGACATGAATCCTGATAACATGGCAAGTTTCTTTGACGAGGTGCTCCAAGAAGATGCTGGGAAATCTTTAACTTTACGGTCGCCACGTGGCAAGTGCTTAGGCCAATTGATTAATAACATGTGCATTCGAAGTTCCTCACATCATGTCCGAACTTCCCCAATTTTCACCAGCTTTTTAAATCATTTTTTCATCAACGAATGCTCACGTGATCACAAATCCCGCAAGTGAAAATGGTGAGAAAAAGCATCTGCATACATCAAGATATTGGAGAATGCGGTGCGTTGTCAAAGGTGTCCGAAATATGCCAACTTTACCTACCATCACATCGTTACTACCAGCATAACGACTGTTCACATTTCTCAATAGAAGCTCACTGAAAATCATGGCATAGACCATCACATGACCTCAGTTTTTAAGTCCCATGGTTGAAATGAGCCATTGTGTAATATACAGAATTTAGACTTACTTCTTCGTAACAACTTTTTTCCCGTTGACAAACTTCGTCGACGTGGATGTTGAACGGAAATTCCCACCTGCGCTAGGGCCACTAAATGCTGTGCTTGAAACTTGTGTAAACCTGAAGAAGTGAACAGTCCCAATAAAATATAGAGGGATACAGTTATACAGAACTACAATATTGACTCGCCCTTCTGATCATGGTATTGTTTGTGAAAATGATACAGGGGAGGTAACCATGTTAATCACAAATAATTCGAACATAAAGCATCAGAGAAACAGTTTCAGCACTTTCTAGACCATGTCAGAAAAAATACAACCGTACTCATATCGGCATACTGGGAGACCCAAGACCAATGACAGCGATACGCTAGAGGAGATAAATATCCCAATGCCATTAACGTTTAAAGACCGACATGACTGTTCACAAAGATGGCTAGCACGAAGACTGAAGGCCACACGACCACCAACAGCACAACAAATCCAAGTGACGAATGAAATAAAATGAAGTTGCAAAAGATACCAAATCATGTTTTACAAAGCAGGAAAAAAAAACAAAAACGGTACATAGTTTGTACAGGTCACAAGAGAAAAGGGAGATAACACTTGGAATACAATTTCTTCCTCCAATTAATATGGTTCTAATATGAAGTTTGGGTATTCTACTGTTTAAAGGTGATATGCAAAGGTTTTTAAATTCTCCATTTTACATTTAATACAGGTTGAATAATAATATCTACTTCACTTGGATTAATTTGAATTATTTGATCTGCTAGAATCTTTTCAAAAGTTGGTACCCCTAGCCCAGCTGAATTCAGATTTGCAAAACATCATCGCTTATCTTTCCTTGATTGTGACGTCACGTCAGACCAGCAGCCCGGTGACTGAATGTTACAAGTATTGACGTCCGGCCAGGTGGTCTGAGGTGACGTCACAAACCAGCATCAAACAAAGGCAGATAAGTGATGCAGATTTCATTTCTAAAATTGGCCGGGCTTGAGCTACCAAATTTGAAGCACTTTTCAAAAGCTACCAGGAGACAAAATACTTCAAATAAAACCAAACGAAGTAGATAGGCTGATATTTCCATCATTAACTAGCCCAGGATGAATATAAAAAGGAAAATACAAAAACCTTTGCATTTCACCTTCAAGGATAAGATAATCTAAGGAACAGGCTGGTCACCAAATTAATCAAATATGTTATCACCACCTGTACCATTGCCATTTGCTAAGGCAAAGGAAGTCGATTTCATTATAAACCTGCAGGAAACTCTCTGTCCAAATGCTTGATGAATAATTATCTGATTACACAAAACAAAAATGATGACAACACCCTGCTTATAAACAAGCTGAGTAGCTAGCAGGTCCTCCGCCAAGTAGCCTGTTTGAGAGCATATACGCTTCCAATATCTCCTTAAATATAACTTGGAAAGTGGATATGTGTATGTGGAAAGAGACGTTTATCTGGAATTGTTGAGACAATTTGAGGAGGTTTGGGAAGCAGTAATGGGTAGTGTAACACTGGAATGTAAGTCTGTAGTTGTATATGGATTTGTGGATGGTGAGGTTTATAAATCGATGGGTGGAATAGATCAAGATATCGCGTTCGCAACACAGATGGGTACAATATGGGTGAGTGAAATCCAAGATGGTCAGTGGCAGCCATCTTGGATTACATACTACCTCAATGAAAATCAATACCAATGGGTGTCTAACTGATGTGAAGCACCGTCTCGAGTTTGAAGTCGACTGGTCAAATTGTTCTCGAGATATCACGTTCACAAGATCCGAGATGGATGGAATCCAATATTGTCAATGGCAGCCATCTTGGATTACGTACCTCGGTGAAAATCAATACCAATGGCCGTCTAATTGATGTGAAGCACATTCTCAAGTTTGAAGTCGATTGGTCAAACTGTTCTCGAGATATCGCGTTCACAAGTTGTGGGATAGACAGAATCCAATATGGTCAATGGCAGCCATCTTGGATTACGTACCTCAGTGAAAACCAATACCAATGGCCGTCTAACTGATGTGAAAAACCTTCCCAAGTTTGAAGTCGATTGGTTGATTTGTTTTTGAGACATCGCGTTCACAAGATGTGGAACGGAGTGAATCCAATATGGTCCATGGCAGCTATCTTGGATTATGTATCTCAGTGAAAATCAATACCAATGGCCGTCTAACTGATGCGAAGCACATTCTCAAGTTTGAAGTCGATTGGTCAAACTGTTGTCGAGATATCGCGTTCACAAGATGTGGGATGGACAGAATCCAATATGGCCAATGGCAGCCATCTTGGATTACGTACCTCAGTGAAAATCAATACCAATGGCCGTCTAACTGATGTGAAGAACCTTCCCAAGTTTGAAGTCGATTAGTTGAATTGTTCTCGAGATATCGTGTTCACAAGATCTGGGACGGATGGAATCCAATATGGTCAATGGCAGCCATCTTGGATTACGTACCTCAGTGAAAATCAATACCAATGGCCGTCTGACTGATGTGAAGAACCTTCCCAAGCTTGAAGTTGATTGGTGGAATTGTTCTTGAGATATCGCGTTCACAAGATGTGGGATGAACAGAATCCAATATGGTCGATGGCGGCCATCGTGGATTACGTACCTCAGTGAATATCAATACCAATGGCCGTCTAACTGATGTGAAGCACCTTCTCAAGTTTGAAGTCGATTGGTCGCATTGTTCTTGAGATATTGCGTTCACAAGATGTGGGACGGACAGAATCCAATATGGTCGATGGCGGCCATCTTGGATTACATACCTCAGTAAAAATCAATACCAATGGCCATCTAACTGATGTGAAGCACCTTCTCAAGTTTGAAGTGGATTGGTCGAATTGTTCTGGAGAAATTGCGTTCACAAGATGTGGGACGAACGGACGGAAGGACGGCTAGCATTTCCAAGTCCTCCCACCACTTCGTGGCGGAGGACAATTACAGTTCTAGAATGCAGAATCAGGGACTTTTGGATATGGTGCATCCATGCCTAACTTACATCAGCAAACTATTAAGCTGTTGACGTTTAAGGTGGAATAAGGTATTTCCAGACTTTCCCAGGACATCAACTTTTCACCCTATCCGAGGATATGGAATAAACCATGAACTTTTAGCCTATGATATCTGTTTATGAAGACGGGCTATCTCATTCTCATATTTCAGGGGGCTTATTAGTCAAGTGCTTATTTTCAGGCTTGTATGGCACGTACATGTATACAGTATATACCTGTTCTATTGTAAAATGAATCACTGTTATTCGCTGATCATGGTAGATGTATTACTTGGTCATCTAACTCGAAATCTCATGGCAAAACGACATGCACAAAGAGAGAAGGATGTTGGAACAATGGCTATGGCATGGCATGGTTGAGGGGGGGGACGGAGGGGGGGGTGGACAGGGAGATATATTGTAATTGTATGTTATTTGTATTTATGAATCATTCGAGTTTTCAAAGAAAGAGGGGTTAAGGGTTAGAATATGTGAAGTCTCAAATGTAAAATGAGTTTAGTGCTTCAATAAATCAGTACAACAGATATTAAAGGTGAACTGCAAAGCTTTTAATTTTATCTAAATTGTTGCTTATATACATCTTGTCTTATGTGACATAACTTTTATACGTTTTTGGGGCAAATATAGTTTGCAAAATTGTACTAATAACAATATTTAAGTTATCCTGTTATAAATCCGTCTTGAAAACTTGCATCGCTTGTCTCTCTTGGTTTGTAGAACGTTATGACGCTATAGTGGTCCCCTTCATTCAAGTTTTATTCAAATGTGAAGTCATGCTACGTCGGATGAATGAACGAGGACCACTACAACGTCATGACGTTCCAAAAACAACGGGAGGCAAGCGATGACGTTTTCAAACGTTCTGGCTCTCGGTATAAGTTTTGACTTCTCATACACCCAAAATAAAACAATAACCCACAGAACTATTACCACACATAATTGTAACAACTATAGAAGTTCTTGTTTTATGACATTTTAACAGAACATTGGAAAGCTTTTCAGTTCACCTTTAAGTAGAACTTTGGTTGGTTGTTTGAAATTTAACGTCGCACCTAACCTTATTGGTCACACGGCGACGAAAACCCAAACAAACATACCCTAGCAAAACCCTAACCCCAACAAAAACCTAACCAAAATTACAAAAAAAATTGAATTTCGAATTTTGAAAATTAGGCTCCACAGACACTGATCACAATGGATCGTCAGAGAGCCTAACTTGTTTGGCACTTTAATCTACCTCCTGTGCCAGACAAACATGGTACGCACCATGCTGCCCTAACAGATATTAAGTAACTGACATTACTATTGCCAATGGATCAACAAACAAATAGGCGGGGAAATAATTATGGTGCACATGTAATATACCAAGAAATTGGTATTTGTGTGAAATTCTGTGAGATTGTATCAGATTATTCAAAATGTTGAATGAAAGTCACATGTAACAGGGGACGCATGCTATTACGGGATATAGTCAAGCGGGGGTAGAGAACATGCAGTATTAATAAAGCAGGACTGTAATATATTACCCTGTATTTGATGGAAATCCAAACGGATCCCCAAAGAATGGTGACGAAAACCCCTGCATGCCCCCAAACGGAAAGTCAAAGAAGGGGTCCATTGGTCCAAGTCTGGCCCGCTGCTGCACCCCCATTGGCTCATGGCGTTGTCGTCGGTGACGGGGGTGGCGATGTCTTCTGCTATAAAATAGTATCGGTACTTCTACTAACGTGTCTGTCTCACACATCGCAAGTCCAGGTCCATGTTCGTCAGGCTTCCTTCTTCCCAATAGAGCCATGACTGAACTGACTTGCACAACTGATTCGCTGACTTAAACGGACTATATTCCCTTGGCAAAATGCCTTAATTAGAGGAGTACTCGACTATTTCAACAATTTTTTTTCCTGAGGATTTTGTACTACATGTATATGTAGAGGAGCTGAAGCATTTCAATGGTTAATCCATTTTGAAGTGTTAAATTTGAACACATGGATTTACTTTGTTTAAAATTGACAGTGGATGACGCCATTGTCAAAATAAGAGGGATGTCAACAAGCGCCAGAGCAGCCATGTCGGTGGACTCGACATCCCAGATTAATAGAATTGAACAAACGACAGCCATGTGCAATCCATCATGGCAACTCTGTGATGCTTGTTGCAACTCACACGAAAGGATTATCAAATAGATTAGTGCTATATAACACCGCATGATAATTCATGAAACATTCATGAAGGACATGAAAAAAACTGGGAAAAATTAACGAGTCGAGTATCCCTTCAACATGCAGTTTAAAATCTGGACTATAAAGTAACTGTACATTCATGTAATACTTACACAAGGTGACTGCATGAGTCTATGGACAGCGTATATAGACTTCATTGCAAGTAGGCCACAGGAGGAAAACTAAGTATTGCTTGACTATGATTAAAGTTATGCTTCACTACAATCTATGGCAATGCATCAAGCTAGCAAGCATTCAGACAATCATTTCAGTGGTGAAAAGTGTGAATAAAAGTAAAGAAATTTAGCATTCAAACTCTTCAGAAATCTGTGAATAGTGAAATACACCTGTGGGGCTTGTTTACATATGGCAATGTACCGTATACAGGTTATAGCATATATACATATCAATGGCCATTCCAAATGAACTTTATGCATCACTCCCTACAATTTACAAGTTTAATGATGTAAAAGAATGTTATAGCCTAAATAAAATAAATTTTTAGCTTCACAGCGTCATTTTTGTTAGCACCGCGTCAACCCTTTTTAGCACCGATAGTGAAAAAGAATTCTTACACATTTGCCTCTCAGAGTTTTGCCAAAATAATCTTCTTGTCAAGATTGTGCCAAAGAGTCGTCTGTCTTGTTTTTTTTTACTCGCAGGAAATAGTATTGATGAAGATGAACTGTTCAAGTAATACAAAGTTCATTGAGCAAATTGTTCTAAATTGTTTCTGTTCGCCAGAAAATGATCGGACATATTTGACCTGTGCAAAAGAAGAAAATAAGCCTCCCTCTCTTGTCATCTTTTGTTTTCAACAAGTTGCCCGTGAAGCTAAAGTCTGTCCATTTTAATTAGTCGTCTACTTTGGAGCTTGTCAAAAATCAGTAGTTAACTCCACAATTATTTTTTTTCACAGCATTGTGGACCTTTGCGCTAGTAAACACAAATACATCACGACATCTCCCTATGTAATTGAACCCCGGTACATGAAACAACAGTACTGGAGATTTATATGGAGAGAATTACAAAGTTATTTCAAGCATAATATATTATCGATATCATGGAGAAATGGTACGAATTCCCCTAATAATTCAATCACAGGAAGTTGACCTTTCAATTATTCAAACACTGAGAAAAAGTAGCATTCCTATTCTTCTTGAAGTTGAAGAAAAGCCATAGAAAGATAAAATGTGACACTTTGTAGCTGGTGCCACGAAGAATATTTCCAGATATAAGCCATTTTTGCTGCACTTCCGGTGATCGAATTATTAGGTGAATTACCATAGTCATTTTGTACAGTCCAGTTTGTTCTACACGATACAAAAAAGAAAATTTATGCAGAGTTAACTATTGATTTTTGACAAGCTTCAAAGTAGATGACTAATTAAAATGAACAGACTGTCATGACTGTAGGGGTTAATTGTATTCAGATTGGAGACACTGAGTGAGTGATGAGTAAGCTCTGCTGCAGATTAGCTAATCGATGCATGCACCATGAGCATGATGAATGCAGACAAATCTTAAGATGAGGGATTACAGTAATCCCTCTAATAATTCAATCACCTTATTAAAATTCAATCACCTCTAATTTTGGGGACAAAATTCAATCAGCAGTTCTAACAAATTTCATTGCTCTCTAAAATCATTGAAAAAATCGACCATAGAGGTCCACCATAACTGGCGCTGCTGCTGCGGGAGCCATGGACCTCTATGGTTGATTTTTTTTGGTCGATGGTATCTCATATCATTGATGAAGAGTATGATTTGAAAATGGAGATATCGCTGATGAGCTTAACATAATCTAATACAGCGGATGGCACCCATATTGGATTATGCACATCCATAAAACATAATACCATCTGTCCTCTCACCAATGCCCATGCACTCCCCAAGTTTGAAGTAGATTGGTTGAATCGTTCTAGAGTTATTGTCCAGACAAGATCTAAATGCTGAAAATCTAAGATGACTGATGGTGGCCATCTTGGATTACACAGGTAACTGAAAAGCAATGACCACTGTCCTCTCACCGATGTCAAGCCAAACTGCAAGTTGGAAGTCGATCAGTTGAATTATTCTAGAGTTGTTGTCCAGACAAGATGCAACTGCTTAAAATGCAACATAATCCAATACCGCTGGTAGATGGCAGCCAAATTGGACGTTCACGAAACACAATCCTAACCGGGATCTCACCAAGGTCAATGGACTCCCCAAGTTTGAAGTAGATCAGTTGAATCGTACTCTGCTATTGTCCGGACAAGGCTTAAAATCCAATGAAATCCAGTATGGCTGATGGTGACCATATTGGATTAAGCACGTCCTTGAAAAACAATCCTAATCCTCCTCTCAACAATGTCAAGGCACTCCCCAGGTATGAAGTAGATCGGTTGAATCGTTCTCGAGTTATTGTCTGGACAAGATCCAACTGCTTATAATCCAATATGGCTGACGGCGGACATATTAGATTACGCACCTTGCTGAAAAACTATCCCAACCGTCCTCTCACCAATGTCAAGGCACACCCCAAGTTTGAAGTTGATCGGTTAAATCGTTCACGAGTTATTGTCCGGACAAGAAAATCTAAGATCCAACTGCTTATAATCCAATATGGCTGACGGCGGCCATATTGGATTATGCACATTGCTGAAAAACAATCCCAACTGTCCTCTCACCGATGTCAAGGCACTCCCCAAGTTTGAAGTAGATCAGTGTGAATCGTACTCCAGTTATTGTCCAGACAAGTTCAAACTGCTTAAAATCCAATGAAATCCAGTATGGCTGATGGTGGCCATATTGGATTAAGCACGTCCTTGAAAAACAATCCTAATCCTCCTCTCAACAATGTCAAGGCACTCCCCAGGTATGAAGTAGATTGGTTGAATCATTCTCGAGTTATTGTCCGGACAAGATCCAACTGCTTATAATCCAATATGGCTGACGGCGGCCATATTAGATTACGCACATTGCTGAAAAACAATCCCAACCATCCTTTCACCAATGTCAAGGCACACCCCAAGTTTGAA